>VUQS01043809.1:7160-49589 GCA_015108495.1 Heterochromis multidens
TTAAAAATGCAGTTAACTCAAATTAACTGGCAATATAACAATGTGCTGTACTGTTTAACAGTGCAAATATGTTTAAGTACAAGCATAAAATAATGCACATCAAGTCTACATTACTGGCTACAATCTCTTCTCCATCTCCTAAACATTTTCAGATAAAAATATGGCATACAGAATTATCTAATCAAGCAAATTTTCTGAATAATTGCACTTATACCTCAAATTAACAAGGAAATGTAAACATGTAACAAAAAAAAGTGTAAAACAAGTTTAACAGTGCAAATATGTTAAAGTGCAAACATAAAACAATGCGAGCCAAGTCTGCATTACTAGCTGCAATAACTATACCTCTATTCTCCAAGTCTTAAAAATCTTCAAGCAAAAATAAACTTAAAATAAAAGTAATAAAACAAACCTTTCCTTAAAAATCAGGAAGTTTATGATTTTTTGTTGAAGTTTTGAGAACATTTGTACTAAATATCTAGCATTATTCTCCATCTCTTAAAAATCTGTGAAGAGTATCTGAAATAATAATTGGGCTTTCTTCCTATTACATGCACACATTTACTTTTACAAACTACAGGTTTTTGGCTAACAAGACAAGCCTGTTCACGGCATCAGTTTAGTAGATCTATTTTTTGCAGATAACACCATTGCCTCCTGTACTAAAAGTGCTTCCTGAGGGTGAACTGGTGGCAGGAATACAGAGGTAATGCTTAGCAAGAACACTAACTTTAGGAAAGGCAGGACTTTCCACCATTGCATCATGCTCATTTAGATGGTATTTTTGAAGGTGGTGAAAGAGGTATGTCATGTTACCGGACTTTTTTGGGACCTGTCGGTGCTATATCTTGCAAACTGGTTTTATTTGTGTTTGTTTGATCGGAGAAAACCGACCCACTTCCACACTATTGGCGATATGTGACCTTTCTCTGGTATTATCTCTTCCTGAGCAGCTGATACATTTTCCTTCTTGGCTTTACTCACCGGGACATCCTAGTTGCCTGAATTTTTTTTCTATCACAAGACCATGCAGCTAATGTTTACATTAGCTGCATTTCTTCTTCAGAGGGAATGAGCAACATGTCGACTGTGATGTTGTGGTGGCGTTACAGCAACCATACGTACAGTACTGCCTGATAGACCACATATATTGTCTGCCTGACGTTTATCATTATCATAGACATTTTTTATTAAAATATTTACAATCCAATACAATATTTACTGACAATCACACCTATGGCCAATTTAGAATCACCAATTAATCTAACATGCATGTCTTTGGCCTGTGGGAAGAAGCCACAGTACCCAGAGTACCTGAAGAGAACATGCAAACTTCAGATTCACAGCGTGTTTAGGGCATGATTATCCCTTTCTAAATCCCTTTTTTGGATAATTATATAAGTACATCTGTATTTTAATCCTGGGATGCAGCTATTTTTCTGGCTCTTGCATAGAGGGATGACATCCTTATTCTTAATCCTGCCTACAAAACAATTGTCCAATTGATTTGCAAACTGGGGAAACAGACATCAATAAGCACAATGCAAGACGTATTGGATTCGCTGAACAAACTGAAGACCTGGGTGGTGATTCACAGGTCTGGAACATGGCCACTGTAAAAGCCAGAATCCCTGCAAATCCATAACACTGGATGATAAAAGTAGAAGCTCTGGGTCTTAATCAGCCAACTTGTCTTGGTACTGCTTCTTAAAAAAGCCTAAAGAATGTATGGAAGCATATCATATATGGGAAGACTGTTATTTGAATTTGTTACAGAATAATAAAAAAGGATACACCCACAAATTATACAACCAAACTAATCTCTACCATTTATGTTTTCTTTCTAATCTACCACCATGTGAGTAATATTTACACGAAAGCAAACCATTCATTTATTTCTCAAACTGAGGACAATGGAAATCACACTGTGGCTAATGAGAGGCTTTTAGAGTGGGTAAACGAGGTGAAGCAATTTTCCACATTTCATTAGAAAGAGATTAAAAATATCTTTATCTAACCAGGTTTTGTGCAGAATAGTGCAGCATTTGAATTAAGATTAATCAAACTTTTTTCCACTTATTTGTAGAGTACTCCTTCTCCCAGAGTTGCAAGAGCTGCATCAAGGTGATCTATTTCTGTTGAAGCTTGACTCTTTGCAGCTAAAACTGTGTCAACAATTGATGGCACAGTTCAGAGACATATGCTCCAGCCTTGCTGATATGTCCTCATCCCACTTACTAAATTATACAAAAGTTAACTTAAACTGCCACGTAAAGATCAACAAGGGAATGTGACATATCTTTCGAGCATGTAAAACCTTTTCGCACTGTATGCCTGTTATGCCAAACCAAACAGACATAGGTGTAGAGGCACTAGAGTCAAAACAATGCTGGTCTTGTTACAGCAAGCCTCTTAAAAAGCACTATTTTAGGATTTTATACATAAAAACAAAAAGAAGTTGTGAATCTGATGGTGCCCTGACAGCATAGCAGATAGTTTGTGCAGTTTCAAGCCCAAATGAAAGCACAAGGTAAATCAAATTTGCCCCAGTTCTATTGAAATACCACTGAGCCACTAATGAAGTGAGACAATCATTAAGTTTCAGTGAATCTTTGTGTCCAAATGAGCTGAAGGAAACTTAAATGGTAACTAAACTGCCTACACGATTACAGTCTTTTTCTAAAAGTGATGCTTGATGTCTGAAACCAAACAATACACTGAGTGGACTGTAGATGTTAGAGAATACAAGATGCATAACACAGAAGGCAGGAGGCAGAGAAGTTCAACAAAAAGCAAGCTTTTTATGCTGATAACCAAAAAAAAACAAAAAACAAAAACAAAACACAAGCAGAAAAACCAATTCAGAGCACAGGAACAAGGCAGGAATGCAAAGTGACCTTAGCAGATGACATGACAAAGGACAGAGGGAAGACAGGATCATACACTATAGATCCGATGTGTGATTTTAAGTGCTCCCTTAATTCTTTTTGGCAGACAGAATTCAATTCAATTTTATTTTATTTATATAGCACCAAATCTGAACAACAGTCAGCTTAAGGTGCTTTATATTGTAAGGTAAAGACCCTACAATATTAGAGAGAAAATCAGATGATCAAATGATCCTGTATGAGCAAGCACTTGGTAACAGTGGGAAGGAAAAACTCCCATTTAACAGGAAGAAACCTCCGGCAGAACAAGGCACAGGGAGAGGCAGCCATCTGCCTCAGCAGAAGAGACCTCTAACTATGAAAACATACATAAAACTTACACTGAACAAAGAAAACACTGGGGAGGCAAGAATGATAACCTAAAGACAAAAAAACAAAAGGTAATAATATCACAAAACTGAAAACCATTACAAGAATAATAAAACCAAGGTAGGGGCTTCAAAATACAACCAACACAAGAATCCACACCCCAAAACATATGAATTAAAACTTCAAATACTAGAATATAGAAAAACAGAAAACCAAACTCAGACATATTAACTAAGGATTCAACACTCAGAGATAGTACAAGACCCTGGGACCAGGACACCATTAACGCTTGTAGCTAAAGCTTTTACAAGTGTGTGAATGTACTTTTTTTGCTATAACACCCTTTTTATAAAACTATAAACACAACTCTACTTTGCAATCTCAAGAAAAACATCCCAGGGGATGTGAATAAAGTCTGATGGCCTGACCAACAAGGAAGGTGAAATAATAAGAAGAAACCTCTTCTCTTGATAGTCTTATGTTCAGAAAACACATACACATTTTAATACCTGTGTGTATGTGTGTTTACCACAAAACTTCATTGGTCACTGCTATGTGCTGCACAATTTATACTGTCAGTGAGAAATTGGTGCTTTCTTTGCTTATTCAAATGATGAATAGTAATAATGTAATAATGAGTTTTGCAGGAACTGATTACTTTTGGAAGAGCAACATAAGGTTCTTCCTGAAGGTCTGTGCTATGGGTTTGTACCTGAGTAAAGAGCCAGTGGAGTTTCATGCGCTTTTCTGCAGCATAACTGCACTCGATGAGGCGGGGTCTGCTATTCACATCCACCAGGCACTTGTTGTCATCGTCGTCAACGGTGGGACTGAGGAGCCCGATGTGGAGCCGCTGCGTACTGGTGTAGTAAACATTCTGAAATAAACACCAAACCCTGCTATAAGCAAACTGTATGTTGCTTTACTGTACACGTTCAGATCACTGTGGTTGACATTTAAATAATGGCCCTTCTACAGCTGTATATGCTACACAGGTATTAAACTATGCAGCAAATGAAACCTGCTTTTGGGTTTTTCTTTCAGTATGAAAGAGAGATCTGTGAGGTTGATTTACATGCATTAAAGATGCATATTTATACTGCTTTCCTGACTGAGCACAGACCAAAGAAAGACCAGGCGAGGCAACAAAAGAAGCTCATTGTTAATTCAGGAATGGGGGGAAATAATTGTGCTTTCTCTGATGGAAACCTTCCCAACAGCTTTTTTCAAGGGCAAATGTTTGCTCATATTAAGCTGACAAAGCTGTAAATCATTTGCAAGAATGGAGCAAAAGAACCAGTTATGTATTCACTGACACAAAACCTGCTTTGGTTTGGTGTAGAGCACACAGAGGGAAAAACAAGACGTCTTGAACAAACGTAATGTATTACGCGGTGTACCGATGATGAAATTGCTCATTCATGCAGGGGTAGAAGGTAAATAAGTAAACTTTAGTAAGCTACTTGATCAATTTATTATACAATACAGTGTGCTATTAGTTTCATTTTTACATTTATTTTTACAAAAACATGTTGGTTATGTTGGTACCCACTTAGATATCTGTAATTTTTTTTAGCAGTTTTACCAAAGAGACATTTCAAAAGGATAAAATTATATGACATTTAACAAAAAGCGAAGTTCAGCTAGAAGCCTAAAGCAATGAAAAGAAATTAATGCAGCTTTGTTTTCTTTTTTCTCTCTCCCACTAATCAACTCACCAGATTTTTCTGGTGACCCACTGGAGGGGCACAACGCCCACATTGGCTGCCACAGTATCTAACTCTGTAGTCCAGAAAATAGTTAAAATTAGCTCCACGCCTCCACCTCGACCAGCCATAAGAATAAGAGTAAAATGCTATTTACACATCAATGGATCAGTATCAACCATTTGACTATGCCCTTTTGTATCCAGAGTGAGTATAGCTTTACACGTTTCGATGTTAATGCTGTGGTTTTACATAAGAAGAATTGTGACTCTAGCATTTTTACATTGTTTACTAGTACACTTACAAAAGTAAAGGATCTGGGTACTATTGGCAGCTTAAAAACAAAGGGATAAAAACAAAACTCAAAGGAGAACACGTTAATTGGTTTGCAGAATTCAAATGATAAAGAACTGTGAAAAGACAATGGCGAAGTGAAGCGATCAGAGTGAAACTGTACTATGTGGAACTGGGGTACAGACTGCCCCTGCCATTATCTGTCAAAGCAACTCAAAATACTTTCTTTTATTAAAGCTTTATTAAAAACAGAGTTAGATTTTTCTGCTGATTGCATTACTTTTACTCTAATCTTATTTGTCTCATAATGCCCAAATTACTTCCTGCCTCCTTCACACCAGACATTAAACAGTCTGATAAGTGTGACTTTTTTTTAATTCATCTGTGCTGCTCACTTTTGGAAATGTGCAAGCTGCCAGGCGGTTTGTGGCGGTGGCTTCTATTGTTGCTGTGCTTAAGTCGGTATGTTTTATTACTGCTTGAGCTGGAGGGCTGTATGTTTGCTGACAACGTGCTCTACTGTGGGAGTGTAAGCTTTGTATTACTCTTCCTTTCATGTGTACCTTTGCAGTTTTCTTTTAGCACATTTATGTACTGCTTTTACCACAACACTTTGGACACAAAGTCTCTAAAAGCAACATCTACGAAAAGTAGCTGACGCTTAAAATGACTCATTCTGACTGACTACAGCATGTATTTGCAACAGTCATTGTATCTGTACCAATATAAAAGCAATCCAGGGACTAATTCCTCCCGATGATGTAACACTGAAACATAAAAATAGAGCAGACTAGATTTGTCTTGCAGCAGAGATCCCTAATCTCATTAGAAATGCTGGTGCTACTCCAATCCTTTGTTTGATATGCCTGGATTTATAGCTCAAAACAGATTTATAATTAACGAGTTCTAAGTTATCTAGGTCTCAAAAAAGAGCTATTTAAGTTGAAGTTACAGAATATAGAAACAATAATTATTAAGATTCCTAAAGCTAAAGCTAAAGCAGATATATCACTGAAGATTTCTCCTGAATGAGTTTTAAATTGTACAGTGGTGTAAATATCAACACAGGCCATACTGAGTGTGGAGCCCATCCGGTAGTTTCATTTGAATAGAGAGGGATAATGTGAGATCAAGCCACACTCTATAAGACAAGTTTACTGACAAGTTTACAAACTGTCACAGCAAGGTTAAACAGTCTGAAAACAATCTGCTCAGATGTAATGGGATGGAGGGATCGATATGCTGGAAGAAGCTGGAGAAAGTAAATGATAATCACGCTGTACTAACATTTGAAGACACAAAGTCCCTCCTATTAAGGCTGACATATATCCTGAACAAGCAGTTCAGATAAACAGCAAATGAAAACTGATTAAAAAAAAAAGGGAGAGTAAAAAGAAAGTTGGAGACAAAGATAAAGGTATAATATAATGTAACGTGGTTTTTACAACATGTTGTGTTGATAATGTGGAATTTCATTCTGAGCTGGATTCCTTTAGGAAGTGTCACAGCTAAATGGAGGTGTATTGAAAGTAGAGACAGGTTTAATATGTATTTAAAAACATCAGGGACTGTTGCTCTAAAGGGCAAAACAGAAAATCAGATCCTGTTTTATGATGCAAAGCTACATGAGAGGAGGAAGCACAAGTTATTTTTCTTCAAGATAAAATGAGTTTGGGTAAGAAAACCCTACAATGGAAATAAGATATAGAGGTGTTATATTAAATTTGGCAATTTTCTACATGCTGAAGTGGTGCAGAGACAAAGAGAGGGTTTTGGGGGAGCTCTAACCTGTGGTGTCATCCCGTGGCAGAGATATAGGATGGGTACGTTGTCATTGTCAGGCCCCTGGTCCAGACACAGATCAGTCTTCAGAGAGTTTTTCAGCTGAGAAAATGCACAAAGAAACAGTAGTCAGTAGTATGACTGTGTTTACATGTGGCATAAGCAGGTAACACTGTAAACTAAATTAAGTTCGTCACATCACCTTTTAATCCTCTCAAAATGTGTGCTTCTATTAATAATTGTATCTAATTTTGACAAGGCACACACAGCGAGGTGCCAAGCTTCCATTCAAGTCTATCACAATTAAAAGACAACTCGATGCACTCTTTTGTAGTTCACCTTGATTATATTCACCTCACTTAATTTACTGAAGAAGCTACAAAGAAAATTGAAAAGAAACAAGGGAGAAAAAAAGGAGTCTGCTGTCCTTTTGAATTACAATTGGACTCAGAGGAAGAATTCTTGACCAACCTTAAGAGTTTAACTAACTGAACAAAAAATCCAATTATTTAAGTTGGTAAATTGCATGTCACTTTATTTCTCTGTCCATTGATCCTGGTACCATTTTATAATGCTTACTGCAGCACAAGTGTCTTTTCTTTTTCTGGGGGAAGTCCTGTTATTTCTTCAATTTGTTATTCCAAATCTGTGAAAAATCGATGATGTACAGAGGAAACTCCTACAAGACAATGCCATTTTCTGTGCTGTTTTGTATGCATGGTCAGTTTTATTTGTTTTGCTAGAGTAAGTAATGATGATGATGTTTTTGTAATGCAAAGTACTACATGTCAAAGTACTACGTGTTTGATAAATAAGCTAAAAACAGCCCCGGAACACAGGGAGGAAGTTGCTGCATACCACAACTCTGTTCAAGTCTGCAGTGCATTATTTCTTCTTCCACAGGGGAGGAAATTATTATCTAGATAGTTAGTACTTCCTGCTGCAGTGCTTGCTTTTGCTATGAAAATTTTTCCATAAGACAAAGGAGAAATACACTCACTTGCCACTTCATTAGGTATACCTGTTCAACTGCTTGTTAATGCAAATACCTAATCAGCCAGTCATATGGCAGCAACTCAGTGCATTTAGGCATGTAGACATCATGTCATCAACAGTTCAAGAAGATCTGCTGAAGTTCAAACTGAGTTGATGAGAAGGTAACAGTAACTCAAATAACCACTTTTTACAACCGAGAAATGAACAACACATTGGACCTTGAAGCAGACAGGCTACAGCAGCAGAACACCACACCCAGTGCCACTCCTGTCTGCTCAGAACAGGAAACTGATGCTACAATTTGAAAATCACTAAAATTGGACAATATTAGGTTGGAAAAACATGAAACATGAAAGCACAGATCTACCCTGCCTTGTATCAATGAATCAAGCATGTGTAATGGTGTGGGGGAATTTTCTTGGCACGCTTTGGGCTCCTTAGTACCAAGCGAGCATCTGAGGAATGTTTCCAGCACCTTTTTGAATCTATGCCACGTATAATTAATTCAGTTCTGAAGGCAAAAGGTGATCCAACCCAGTACTGGCAAGATGTAACTAATTAAGAGGCCAGTGGTTTACATCCCACAGAAACCATCTAATACCAACATCAATCAGACACCTTCACTGAAATTCACAGAATATGAGGATTAAAGCATAATTACAGAAAATACAGAAGAAACTGGACCTGAGTGGGTCAAAACATCTTAACATGAATCATATTCTGAATCCTCTTAAACTGATTTTTACTTTATAAAAATGTAAATCAGAACTGTTACGCTTCATGAGCATGACTCAGCTTTTGAGGCCCAGAGGGTTATTCATGTGCGTCATGACAAAGGTCGGCATGATCGCAAGATACAAAGTGCACCACAGGGAGCTCAGGGATAGTGGTTTGTGCAAAACGTGTATTAGGCAAAGATCAGAAGAACATAGTTAGGGATGATTTCAGCTCTCCAGTTGCTCCAGGGATGTCTACTTGTATCTGATAATCAGTAGATCCACAGGCAGCACATGGCCACATCAACAGCACAGGTCTAAACATTTCTAGAGCTATAAAAAACAATAAATATATAACACTAAGCGACACCTGTGGGAACACAGTCATACTGAAACACCATTACAGCACCTTTAGCTTTTGAAACATGATGTGCCGGTTATTCTGAATGAAATATGTGGGTGGAGTATTGTTACAAGAGGGATTTAAAAATGAAATCCTTCAGATTTGATTGGACTGCTCTAATGTGTGCACAGCAAATAGAAAGCTGGATAGGAGCAAGAATGGGATACAAAGCTATAGAGGACAGGATGAGGGAGAAATAAATAGACCTGAAACATGTGCTTTGGAAATGTAAGGTAATGTTTGGCTCTAGAAATAGAAATATCAGTCTATAAGAAACATCTGTAGTGTTTAAAACCCATGTAAAGGTGTAAAACACTACAGATGTTTCTTATACATGATTTAGCAGTAACTTTTTTTCTGTTAATTCTGCAACTTGATAACAATTCAAAAAATAGCCTACAGCGAGAGTCATAACAAAACTGGCATTGCTTTATTTTATGACCAAATACCTGTAAAAAAAAAAAAAATAATAACCATATTTCCATTAATTGCAATTAACTGCAGAACGGCCAACAAGAACCATGATAAAGACACACGCTTGGCTAGAAATGGCCTGCTTAAGAGACAGCACAGAGGCTCTGATTATGGCAGCACAAGAACAGGCCCTAAGCACCAGATCCATAGAGGCAGGAGTCTACGACAGCCAACAGGACTCAAGATGCAGACTGTGCAAAGGTGCCCCAGAAACTATCCAACACATTAGTAGCAGGATATAAAATGCAAGCTGGGATACTGAGAGGCATAACCAAGTGGCTGGGAGAGTGTACAGGAACATCTGTGCCACATGTGGACTAGAAGTCCTCAAGTCCTGATGGGAGACGCCACCAAAGGTGGTTGGGAACAACAGGGATAAGGTCCTATGAGACTTCAAATTCCAGACAGACAAGTAGCTGCTGGCCAACCAACCAGACATAGTGGTGGTTGACAAGGAGGAGAAGACTGCAGCTGTGACAGATGTGGCAATCCCAGCAGACAGCAACATCAGGAAGAAGGAGCACGAGAAAATAGAGAAGTACTAGGGGAGCAGGTACTGGAGCAGATGTGGAAGGCAAAGTCCAAAGTGGTCCCAGTGATAATAGGAGCATTAGGAGCTGTAACCCCAAAAGTGGAAGAGTGGCTCCAGGAGATTCAAGGCACAACATCAGAGGTCTCTGTCCAGAAGAGGGTAGTCCTAGGAACAGCTGAGATACTGCGCAGAACTCTCAAACTCCCAGGCTTCTGGTCGAGGACCCGAGCCTGATGATCACACACACTGTTTTGTAATGTATTTGTTATGCATGTGAAAGAGTTTATACCTTGGGGAGAATCAAATCAAATCAAATCAAATCAAATCTGCTGGGCTGGGTTAGCTAATCATCCCAAATCACATTTGATTGTATATGCCCCCCCCCCCACACACACATACACATTTTAAGACTGAGGAAAAAGATAAACACATACATTTAGCATAAATGATATTGAAAAACTAGTTAGATACTCTACTGCCTTGCCTTTGTGTTTTGTTGTTTTCACTAAACAAGGTTGACAATCTGCTGCATGTAATGAATCCTCATGACACCACAACTGACTAACCCATGAATGCATGGCACAAATACAGGGTAATTAGGTCAACTAATTCTTGGAAATTAATGTAATGAGACCCATCTATTTCCCTCTCTATATCCATCCACTATCCACTGTCAGTTAATGTGAGAAAAAACATAAAAATGAGTGTGATAATAGTGTGGCCTGTGTGTCACAGTGGATTAGGGTGCATCACAGTGATGTGGTGTGGGAGGACCGTGGAAATGCAGCTGTTTGAGAACACCTAGGAATGGGCAAATAGAAACACTGCCATGCTGGCTGTCAGGTTTTTTGGCATGTCTGACTGAAAATTGTGCTGCAAACCTCTCTAGAAGAATATGCTACAGGTATATTTTAATTAAGCTTCCATTAATCTATGCAGTTTATTACAAAATATTATAAAAATCCAATAAATAATAAATAATACTGTTTCCCTAACTTATTAAGAGTTAGGAAAGTGTCAGAGTTGCTGAAGCAACCTGGTTTATGTGAACTGTTTGTATTCCTGACTGCAGCCATCCGTATCCCAACACAAGGGATTAAAATGATTTGCTCAGGCACGGTTTAGCCCTGCATTGGCATTTGCAGACACCGAACTGAATTTAGGATGAAGAGAGAGGAGGCAGCTTACTACTCCGTATGCGATGGTGTCGCTGTACATCCTCATGTCAGGGTAGATGTTGACCAGGTACCAGCGGAAAGTTTTACACTGCAGCCTCTTTCTCAGAGCCTTCCTATCAGACACATCACCAATATCAATCCCTGAGTCCTGCATTAGGGGAAACAGCAACACACAGAATAACTCAGAGATGCACACACAAAGTACAGAATTGATTAACTGTAGTTTGTAAAAAAATGAATCAAATAATGGGCCATTGAGGTGCAATGTGCAGCCGTTTGTTGTGCATTTGAATAGCCCCAAAATCCATCTATGCAGTTGCCACTTCAAACAGCAACACTCAGGGCCTGCCTTATGGTACCAGTGGTAAAAAATAACATTAGATTAAGCGTATATTTAAATTTAGTTTAAAAGTACAGTACTCATTCCAGTTGTTTAAGCTAAATTCTTGTGTTTAAAATTGAGTTGTTCTTTTTTAACAATGTGTCACCTCTACCTTACTTAAGTCAAGGACTTGGAACCTTCTTCCACTACTCAGTGTTACCGTCTGCTGCATGCTGTCCAGTGCATCTCCTCTAACACCACCAACGCCTCTCTCAATTAGGCTGAAGAGGATGCAAATGTTGCTGATGTGGCTCTCTGTGGCTCCAAAACATCCACAAAAGTGAACTGAGATGGATGCAAACTTAGGATGAGCACCATGCTCATTTTGAGACTCTCAGAGGTAAATTAACACTGATGATTTCACTGTGTAGTTAATTCATGGGGCTAAAGCTGGGGCTAAATTTCATGCTTCTTGAGTACAGACTCTGTTAAACGCCTCATTATTGACTGAATGAATTGCCTGCAGATGTTCATCTATTCATAACATGGATTTACATATTCAAACAGATTATTCAGGACAAGAAAAAAAAATAGATTCAGTGAACAAACATTTGACTTTGCCTTTGAGGGATGCTACATTTAACATAAGACGACATGTCATGTATAGTTACTTTGATTGACCAAATCCAAGATCAAATAAAAATCTTTTTTTATGTACACCCTGAAATTTGACACTAATACAGCTGTGAAAACACACAATGTTTCTGACGTTGAAAATGTCACGTAAGTATATTTGAGTATAGCCACAAATACCTCAAATGCAGAGATTGAAAAGAGTAAATCGGCTACGTTTCTGCTCTAAAATATTGAATAAATTACGTACAGCTTCTGTCTTTGTATTTAATTTTCTTCTTTCTGTATTATTCATTATTTCACTCCCAAGTCACAGCTATAATCCAGTTAGTTTCTTTAATTAATCTTTTAAATTATTATTGTCAGCCTTTACAATGGATTTTCTAAATGTTAATGTCCTCATTTAAACCATTTTCTTGAATCATATTAAGCATTTATTTATTCAGTGGCACGTATTTAATTCAGGCCAGTCTGTAAGTGACAAGAAAATCATTTCATTTGAGCCTTCAGGAGGTGTCAGGGGTCTCATTCAACTAAGCATCTGCGATGGGAGGAGAGCAGCTGATAACAGATGACACTCAACCCTCAACATTTAGATTAGGTAGCTGACGACTGAACTGAGCCTGTTCGTCCTGCAGATTTATGGTGCTTTTCTCTGATATGATTGGTTTTATTTGTGAGATGGCACATCTGACTTTATAAATGCTCCCTATGGATTATGATGCAAAAGAAAAACAGTCAATCAAGCTCTGACAAATTATGAAGTTCTTGTTTTGATGTTATTTTTAGGGTTTTGGAAAAGAACCATCATTCTTTGAAGACTGTCATTGAATAGTGTATGAATGTCATACTAAAGAAGAGGTGTTTTTTCCTTGTCTGCACACAACTGAAATATCAGCCATAAAGAGAATCGATTGTTTGCATGTCCAAATGTGCAAAAGAATCCCAACAATTTCCTAGCTATAAGCTGACATTCCCCAACTTAAAAACAATGTGTGATTTGTGCTTATTATCAAAACAGCATCATTAACATGGTCACTGACCTCCAGTGGAATATTCCAAGCCATGTAGACGTGGCTTTTAAACTCATCCATCCAAACTTCTGCAACTCTGAGGGCGTTTCGACGTACGTGAGATGTTAGGTCCTCAGTGTAGGGTTTATGAGCACGCTCTATGTGGGCGATGTGAGCACAAGGCAGGACCTCAACGCTCCCTCCACACTGCCACACCTGGTTTTAAATATTCCAAATGCAAAGAAAAGAGAATATTATATATGTTTTTTTTTTACAGTAACAACCTAGCTATTGATCTGATATACTTTTAAAAGTTCATCTTAAAATATTCAATTGTATCCTTCCAGCAATTAAGTCACAAAGCAGACAGACATCCCTGAAGACTTTGAGAACACAGCTGCACCAAAGGCTGCACAGATGTTGCTGTTACACAGGGCCTTGCACCTGATGCTCATGCTAGGAAGGAGGCCCTCTATGGACCACTGGAAGTGTCTAAAATATACTTTAGAAAGGGAACAAGTTTCTATAAAGCTCAATTTTCTGTGCTGCCAGGGCTTACAACAGACATGAAAAAGATAACTTCACTGTTGAGTTGTTTGTTTACATGGTTAAAAATTAGTATTTTCTTTTCTGTGTAGACCTGTGAACAATTTTCTGTTGTTTTTACACTTACAGGCCACTTTGTTTGGTACAACTGTTTGACCACTCATTAATGTAAAAATCTAATCAGCTAATCACACGTCAGCAACTCAGTGCATTTAGGCATGTGGACATGGTCATGGTCATCAGAATGGGGAAGAAAGGTGATTTAAGTGACTTTGAACATGGCATGGTTGTTAGTGCCAGACAGGCTGGTCTGAGTATTTCAGAAACTGCTGATCTGCTGGGGTTTTTCCACACAACCATCTCTAGGGTTTACAGAGAATGGTCTGAAAAAGAGAAACTATCCAGGGAGCGGCAGCTCTCTGGGTGAAAATGCCTTGTTGATGCCAGAAGTCAGAGGAGAATGGCCAGACTTTTTTGAGCTGATAGGAGGGCTGCAATAACTCAAATAACAACTCATTCAACCAAGGTATGCAGAAGAGCATCTCTGAATGCACAAAACGTTGAACCTTGAGGGAGATGGGCTTCAGCTACAAAGACTGGGTGCCACTCCTATCAGCTAAGAATAGGAAACTGAGGCCACAGTTCACATGGGCTCACAAAATCGGACAGTAGAAGATTGGAAAAACGTTGCCTCGTGTGATGAGTCTCGATTTCAGCTGCAACATTTCGATAGTAGGGTCAGAATTTGGCATAAACAACATGAAAGCATGGCTCCATCCTGCCTTGTATCAACAGTTCAGGCTGCTGCTGGTGGTGTAATGGTGTGGGGGGATATTTTCTTGGTATACTTTAGGCCCCTTAGTATCAACTGAGCATCATTTAAATGCCACCGCCTACCTGAGTATTGTTGCTGACCATGTCCATCCATGGTATCATGTTAATATGGAACAGAATGTCTGAGGAATGTTCCCAACTTCTTGAATCTGTTTTACAAACATCTGAGGAAATTCTGAAGGAAAAGGGAGTTCAACCCGGTACTAGCAAGGTGTACCTAATAAAGTGGCCAGTAATTGTACTTCTTAGTCCATGTTTCTGCTCTAATGCTTACATCGTACCCGAAAACAGACTATTACTCAGGTATGAGAACAGTTTTGGAAAATTCACAGTCAATGCAGAGGGCCATGATGATATCTAGACTGCTTAAAGCACGTACTGGCTAACAAGCAGAGGCCCTTCATTACCTCTGCTGCCTGCTGTATCCTTGACTGTGAAGAGGGAGTGCCCGTGGTGGAGAATGTGGATAGTCCCAGTGCCCAGGAGGAAAAGCTTGACTCCTTGATAAGTAAAAGCTAGTGGCACTAAGTCCTCACATAATGAAGACCTCTGGGAGACTCAATGCCCTGTTGCAGGACTCTGCGAACTTTTCCCAACTGTAATAACCCCATCCAGGAAAATGGAGACAGTTAATGAACTCAGATTGCTGACTAAAGGGAAATTTTGCTAAATACAATACATTTGCATAACGACAAACACTTTTTAATGTATTTCTGTTTTGGGAAAAACTTTTTAATCGACATGAAATGAAATGCAGAATGGTTGGTTCAGTGATTGTGGTTATTATAAAACACACTTGATTTATAGTAATATGTACATTTTCCCTGTATTCTTCAAAAACCTAATCAGAAATATGAACAATTTGAATTTTAATTTAATTAGTACTTCTTTTGGTTAACATTAATACATCAAAAAGATTATGAATTTCAGAGTAAGCAAAAAAACAACTTTGAATGGAATGAAATGATAATTCAATCTTGGAGGGATATGAATTAGAAAATAAATTGGGCTGCACAGTGCTGCTGATTGCTATCTGAAGAATTTGAATGGCCTCTCAAAGCAATCCAAAGACTTCTAAAAAGCAATGAAGATATGTTCTTCTGCCTACATTCTCACATTTGTGTGGGTTCATCATAGGAGATGTCACTAACAGAGCCTGTGGAGGATGCTCAGAAATCACTTAAATGTGTCAAACTCAGCATTATCCCAGAACAACCAATGCTTCAGTGTGAATAAGGTTTAAATGATCATACTGTGCTCTTATGTGAGGACCAAATAGCACAGCTGACATCCTTCCTGTTATTTTCATCATTTTCATCAACCCAAAGAAACAGAAAAAGCATTTGCTGCAAATGAGCATCATCCAGCACCAAGAACAAACATGAGCTGTGGCATAAGCTGTGAATGTAATTGACACAATCTCTGCAGATGAGTTAAATTGTCAGTCAAACAAATCTGGTCATGCATTTATTTGTCAGTGCTTTTCTTTATTTTTATTATTATTATTTTTTTTAAAGAAATCAAATTCAGAACAAGGAATTTAAATTCACGGCTGGTAATGAGCTGAGGATTATGTACATAATAATGCATTTAATGGGTCCTTGGTGAGATTTTCCTGGAAAGCAACTAATCACACATCTATTTAAAAGTTCAGGTCCCAAAGCCCTCTGAGGATCATCTTGGTTTATTTATTGCCCATTTTAAGGTGCAGATCAGGTTAAGTGTGTTGTCTCATTCCAAGTAGATTTCTACAAGTAATACCAAGTCATTGGTTCATGTGGTTGTTAATGCCTCAAAAGAAACTCCTCAGTTGTAGCAGCTGTTGCTCAAGTCTGTGTCCCAGAAGAAAACTAAAACACCAGATTAAAGACCAATATTCTTATTCATGTGCAGTTTCCAAAAGCAGCTCAGTTACAAAACTTTTTTTTTTTAAACAGTTACAACAAGGAAGCTCAAAATCCAGACAAGTGCATGTATGCAAACAGATTAGCAGGCTGATCAACCATAAAAAAAATAACTAAAACAAAAACAAACAAAAAACATGGCAACCAGCTCAGGTTACTGGTTGTTTTGTTAGGACTACTTGATAATTAATATTTTATTTACCATTTAAGATAATTTTTTTAGAAAAAAATTGACCAAAAATTTTCACCCTTTGTATTTTGCTGTTTTAATCTGTGTGTGTTGTGTCTTACTATAATACACGAAAACTCTGTTTGTTTGTCCTACACAATCAGGAGCTGAGCAATCAAAATTAGCACATAGGTATATCTTAGGTCCTGGAAGGCTATTATGTATGTCAGATATACTTATTAATGCACTAAAATGACCCATTTATAGAATTTATACACCTATAACACCTTATGAAATCACTGTATCATTTTAATTTCATGATAAAAACATCTAATTTATATACACTAAACTTTTATTATGCAGCATCTATTGCAACGTCATCATGTTGCCTAGCAACCACACCCCCCAAAATTGTACATTTGTAGCTTTTATGCAACTATAACACCTTAGAAAAAGGTGGCATTAAGAAAGCTATTATGATTCATCCCATTGGGGATTATGAATGTTTGAACCTCATGATGTGGACATCAAGAAAATAGTTATTGAGACATTTCCTTCAAAACTAACCATGAATGGCAACCTTGTGGTGACACTAAAGTACAACTATGATGGACTCATCTTTTTTGATCGTTACCAAAAGTCATGGAAATTCATCAAATAGTTAGTTATTTTGGTCTGAACCAAAGCTGTGTACTGGCTATGCCTGGCCTCCCCAATGGGGTCTGATACAAGTCAATAGATCAGTGGATAACGTATGCAATATTTTACTGCACCATTTTTTTTAGCTTAGACAACTGTGCAAGCACTTTATAAAACATGGTCAATTACAGCTTCTTTGCAGCATGATTCTCCATTATTTAGTGTCAACTTTCTTTTCTGACAATGAAAAAAAAAAAAAAAAAACAATTCAGAGTTTTTGCCTTTGTTATAGCCCTGCAGTTAACCACTAATTTCCAGCTGCCTGTTTCTAAATTCATTTCAAGAAACAGGCCATTACTGTCAGGACAGAAGTCTGAGCCTACCATTATTATGCATGCCTATATTGTTATTCTTTTCAAAATACAAAGCTTTATACAGTTGCCTTCCCCTTGAATGATCAAACCCACCACCTCATTTGCATGTTCACTCATACAATCTGTTTTCCAGTGTGTTGCTGAAGCAAAAAGCACAGCTATACAGCACTGCAGCAAACAATTACACTACACTTTACTCCAAGGAGTTGGCACAATCTTGGATGAGAGACTGCTCTCAATCTCCATGCTGTCAAACAGGAGTTTTATAAACCTAATCGCAACACTTAATTGGCCCATGTCATTACGGGTGGTGGCACTATTCACCCACACTGTGCTACAAATAAATCACTACTCTACCGCTTACAGTCCATGAGCCTACTTTGTGTTATTAAGAGTCAGGTCCTCACTCTTCCAAGTCTCCCTGACTCCTGATGATGGAACAATCTCAGGCAGGGCTGCACAACCTCTCCCTTTCCTTGTAAATTTAAAACTCATCTCCTCAAGAAATACCTCACGTCACCTGCTCCCTCTTGTATCAAACCCCTTTCTTCCATATCCTCTCGCAAATATACTCATGTCTAAATATCCTCTTCCTCACCATCTAGCTGCTCTTCCTCTTAATTTCTTTTTGTAGAACTTTTCTGCCAGAGAGGCTGTCTCACATTACAGCTGTGTTTGCTTAGATCTATTACCATGGCACCATCAGTCTGAGCCTAAGCTAATTTTACTGCTGCCCTCATCATAATTTGCTTTGGATAAGAGCAAGAGCTAAATACTTTTAATGTAAATGTAATGTGAGTGGAAGTGCTTTATTCATTTCTCTGTGTAGTGGTGCCACTTACCAAACAGATTGTGCAGTGGTTTAAAGTGGATTTTGATGAGAGTAGCCACAAGGTTATTTTGCAAAATCTTTAAGGATATAAAGCATACCAGTGAAGAGTTTTATGGTGCAGCAACAGTCATAATAAAATTACATATATGCAGGCTTATCCACTTAATAATTTAATGAACTTTTGGCAACCTCTGGTTTGTACATAGTTCACAGCCTTAAAGTACTCCAACCAAAATCTTTAGAGTGTCAAATATTCATTCCCTGTAGGCTTAAAAGGCAGCATGTAAAATGTTTGTGTTTTTCTTCTTCACTGAGAACAGCATCTACTTAAAGTTGTGTTAGTAACAACTGATTTCAACATTTTCACAGGCAAAAAGATGAAGATGCACATAAAACATCTCAAAGCACTCATTTGGCATGAAACGTCTGAACAGTACTGTCTTTGCTACTCCATGTTCAGCTGAAAGATAAACACATTTTACATTAATATTATGCATTATGGACTAGCATAATCATATAGTGACAGATTAGTGAATTGCAAATGCTCTTAATACCTAAAATAGCACAGTTTCCTTACTTCCAAGGCCAGCAGCTGGCATAAGATTAACCTCTGTAAACAGATTATGAAGAGTGGTTATAAGATTACCTGATCTGGAGTCAGTCTGGTTAAAAAAAAGAAAGAAAAGTCAACCTGCAGCAACATTTCAAAAGTTGCCTAATTCCACCTGGTCTTTCACCCCAAACTTCATGTCCTGCCTACCTGCCCCACCCAGTATCGCCACTTGGTTCAAACTCAAAATGACTATTATTCCTTTTTTTTTTTTGTCCTTTCCAAAGATATGGCTAGTGGGTGTTCTCCACCTACTGTGTGTATCATGCATTTAGAAAGGAACCCAAGTAGGCAACTTCCTGCTGTTCTTTGAATAACTGCATGTAAACTCTGTAATAAACCCACCTGTCCACTACACCATACTACGATTGTTTAAGTCTGTGTCTTGTTTAGTCGGAAAAAAAAATATCCAAAACATGACCTGTCCCTAAACTTAGGCAAAAGTCTGAAACAAAAGTAAAATGAAATAATAATAATAAAAAAAGTGCCACATAAGCAAAGAACTCTAATCCTCTGGTTTATGATTACAGCACTGATACTACTTTTGTCATTAAATCAAAAATAAAATTACAAATTCTCAGTATGGGCCAACATTATAGTTCCATCAAAGCCTGCAATAAATAATTATGAAACAGATTTTATCCCAGATCCATCATCTGCTCTGAAATTACACACACTATAAATCAATAACACATCAAATCTATCAATACCTGGTGCAATACTATTTATTGTTATTCATTATTTACTATTTATACACAATTTTATTACACAAGTGCAATACTTTTATAGAACTACTGTGGCCATTCTTTTACTCTCTCAAGCATACGTGACCGTCTGGAACTGTATGTGTTTTGATGAATAAGTGCGCTAATGTGTCTTTTATATATATATCTAAGTTCTGATTTAAGGTAGTGTCCAGAATTTCACTGTGCATTTTTTACACAATGATAATAAAGGAATCTTGAATCTTGAATCTATAGCACCTGCATACGATGAATTGTAAGAAACACAGAATCTTTTGATAATTATGAGCATTATTAGATATTATGTCTTCTTGAGGATAGGAGAACATACTAGAGACTCCAGAGGATTTAAAAAATGATATAGCCTTGTTTCTAGCGGGGAAGACTTAGATCTGGAGTTCATAAGTTCATGTATCAGTCTTGCTATAACTGCATCCTGGAGGTGTGAAAATGAAATGGGTGCATTTTTCTGTTAAATACCATGCCCTTTAATAAAAGCTGGCATACATTTAAATGCCAGTAGATATAAGACTATGATATATCTATCTTTGAATAGATTTTCAGCAGGATACCGCAGGGAAAGGTCTAGAGATTATGTTTGTCATTTGCACTTAAAAGAAAACAACAATCGAATGGAAAATGGCGTGCAAATTGGAGTCTTGCTTATGCAAATGAGCTAATCGTCCTATACAGCGACACAGGTGTGGCAATGATGTAACAAGCATCCAGAGATTCTGCCGTGAACACCTTGATGTGACAGCTTGTCTATGACTGATGTCAAACCTGAAAGGAAATGCAACAGCAAAGAAAACACCCACAATAAGAAAAGGAACAGCGCCATAAAGTCCTGTGATTTCCTATATGCTACTTGAGGAATTTTATTTTTTTCACTTCATGCTTGTCTGTGTATCTGAAGGTATCTGCTTTCATCTTCCTGCACAACCTCTCCTGTCCCTCCAGAAACCTTAACTGGCTTTTAAAAACTCCCTAATATTTCCCACTGCATTCATTTCACATTTCCCCAGTATTTTGTGATAATAAAACCCTTCACATCAAAGCACAGACTTACTTTAAAGGTAAAGCTTGGCTTCCTCTTTTGCTGCCCAGAGCGCAGAGTTAAAGCAGTGCAGACAATTGGTATAGAATTTCCACTGAACGTGTATTAGCTTGCACTCTCTGTTGTTCGAAAAGCAAATCACATTTCCCCATCCTCTCACACAAATGCTAAACCATTTACAGGCAATCCTAAACACATCAGGCAAACTATTTCTAATTGACCAAATCAGTCTTATTATGTGTCTATGTATGGCACAATAAAAAATTATGTTAATTTAAGTCAAGTTTAGACGCTCACTTCATTATGTTAATGTGTTGGCAATTTCTTATGTTGGTTTTGCATTTGAATAAAAGTCACAGCCATAGAACTCTAAAATAGGCTTAATAATGGTTTCTTTAAATGTCACATATCACATAAAGCCCATAACAGAAGCAAATTACACTTTAATTTGGGGTTGACACAAAATTTCAGTGGAGTTTGACTCGGGTCACTCAGAAGAGAAGCATCTCTATCATTTTACATCACACTGATGTTTCATTGCTCATTGAATCTGAATTTAAAATGTGAAAATCCACATTTAGATCTAGTGACAGTTTTAAACACAGTACAGTCTAACAGGTGTTTATTTTATGTGAGAAAGGCACAATACATACACAATATACAACAGGCACATCTTCAACAATTTTGCTGCCTGTTCTCAGTCGTGAGAACTACAAAACTTCACAAGGTGAAGTTGCATTAAGTTATCCTCAGACTAACTGCAAAATTAAGCAACAGCCTTTTCTGCTACTGGAACATCTCCTACAGCAAACTTACTAATGGACATGGATATGCTAATACTGTTGGAGTGTAGGCGATAAAACGAGCAACTAAATTCTATATTCTACCTAATAAATGGTGACACTGAAGAGAAAATTATTAGGGGATCTTCCAGCCTTGATTAGCGTAGTGAGAAGAGGGTGTGAAGGTCCCTCTTGCTCACTGTGGTCATTAATTAAAGCTCAGAGATAAACAGTCAGTCAAATGCAACATAAGTTTTAAAACCCACTCACTCACACAGCGTGTGGGGAGAACTCTCTTCATTTTCACATAATTTATTTTCAGTGCTATCAGTCCCTGTCACACACCGTGTGCAAAATATTGTTAAAGTATGCGAACCAGGGCATCAGCAACTGTTCTTTCAGATTTGAATATATAGTGCAGAACTTCTAATATACGAAATACACGTGCATGCATGCCTTCACAAATCTCATGCCTGAATATTGTTAATTAACTAAAGCTGGGGAACATGTTTTAATGTAATTTTTAGTATTTGAAAGACACCTAGAATCCTGCACTATATCTGGGCTCTGTTTTATTGTGAATCTGGAAAGTATTCACAGCACTTCACTTGCTCCACATTTTGTCATGTTACAGCCTTATTCCAAAATTAATGAAATTATTTTTTCACCTCAAAATTCTATACACAATACTCCATAGTGACAAAGTGAAACAAGTTTGCTTGAAATTCTAGCAAATTTATTAAAAATAAAAAACTAAAATATAACATGTATATAAGTATTCACAGCCTTTGCCATGACACTCAAAATTGAGCTCAGGTGCACCCTGTTTCCACTGATCATTGGTCAGATGTTTCTAAAACTTGAATAATAATATAACCTGAATATTTTATTTTTTATTATACTAAACAAGTAAATCTAACTTTTATTGTGATATTGAAATATTTTAAAAGTATTTTCAGACATTTTTAAGAATCTGATTTATAAATCAAGTTACTGACTTGACAATGGCTAGAAAAATACTTGGAAAAAAATATGGTATATACTGTACATTACTCTACAAAAGTTTTAAACACAATGGGAAACACAAAGAACTGTCCTGCAGCAGATGATATGGCTCCTTCTGGGATTACACTAAGAGACCGAAGACACTGAGAAAGTCTAAATCCACAGGAGAAATATGGCAAGATCTCCAAGATGATCAGAACAACTTACTGCTGCCAAGCACTTTGAAAAACTTTGCACAAGTCCACCTAGGAGAAATAGTGATATTTTGAAAGTAAAACTACATTGATTTGGGTCACACTAAAAAAATGTAGGTTTTTTTCTGTTTACTGCACTATGTCATCATTTGCACTCCATTAAAACATGCCAATTTTACATGTACATCCACCACCTTATCCACTTGGTAGTTTTGCTGATCCTCACTCAGCTCTGAATGTTGCCCTTGAAAATAAATAGCTAATAAGGAATAAATGCATATAAATGCAATTTCCTAGGAGACAGGGCTGAAGTAATCCACACAGACAGCAATGTGAAGATTCATAGTCTTGAATTATTAATGTATGATCCATCATCCCATCTTGTTTAAAACATGTAGTCTTCTGTTACAGATACCAAGTAATTATTTGATGGTATAAAGTCACTCATATATAAAGCCTTTGATAAAGTGTGGATGATGAAATCAAACAGGCATTGTAAAGGCATCTGCAAATAGGTTACTACTTTTGTATTTCTAACTTATATACCACTGTGCAAAGGTCTTGAGTCATTCCTCATTTCTTTATGTTTTGCTGGGAAAGTTGGAAATAGGTGCATCAATTTATTTCAATGTGCAAACTTAAATGGTACTGCAGTATACAGTGGATAAGCCAAAAACAGAGTTTGTACTATTCTAACAAGCTTGAAAGTCAATATTTGGTATGACCACCTTTATTCATCAACACAGTCTGAACTCTCTTAGGCAGCTTTCTTGTAATTTCTTTAAGTAGTCTTCAGGAATAGTTCTCCAGGCTTCTTGAAGTACATTCAGAGCTCTTCTTTGGATGTTGGCTGCCTTTTATTCTGTTCTCTGTCAAGATGATCCCACACTGCTTCAATAATCTTTAGGTCTGGGCTCTGAGGAGGCCAATCCATGACTGATAGTGTTGCACTGTGTGTTTTTCTATCCAGGTATGCTTTTACTGCATTACTAGTGTGTTTGGGATCATTGTCATGCTGAAAAATTAATGAGACACTTTCCAGATGGTACTGCACGGTAGATCTGATGGTACTTTTCTATGTTCATAATTCCATAAATTTTGACAAGGTCCCCAACACCACTGGTTCAAATGCAGCCCCAAACCGTAACAGAGCCTCCACCGTGTTTTACAGATGGCTGAAGGCACACACTGTTGTACCTCCTCCTCCTCCTTCGTAGATTCAACTAAAGGAGTGGGAACAAATTATGTGTTTTTGTGAAAGGTTGCTAGTAACGAAGTGCCTAAAGATACAATTTAAAATTGTATCTAAGTTGTCTGTTATGTGTAGACACAACACTGGATCATCCCTTGAGTTAGGTACCTTTTTTTAAATTCTTGATTGATTCATATGTCAGTGTTAAGTGGCTTAACAACCAGAAAAACAAACAAACAAACAAAACAAAAAACAACAACAAAAAACAAAAACAAAAAACACAATTCCTCTAAAAAAGGTACAGGAACTGGACTGAAAATGAATGAAAACACAGCCTATATCCAAATAAAACTTTGAAAGACCTTAATAAAAGCCTGAAGAACTAATGCTCAAGACCACTTTACAAAAATTACTTGAAAGTCTGCATCCTTGGAAGCACAATATAAAGAAATGACTCAAGACTTTTGCACAGCATTTTTATATCCACTTGTTCCATGGTGCTTTTCTTCAAAATGCTGGTGTAGACCAATTTTACCTCCAGAAGCAACACTATAAAGAATTAAAATTAGCAGTCTGTATCTCTTGGTATGTTTGTACTGGGAAACTCCCACCACTGAGAAGTGCTTTTACAAAATAAAAGTCTGCAGTCTGAACCCTGACGAGCACAGTTCTTCTGTATAGAGTTGATATTGAATCCACAGAGTATCTTTTTTAAAAAAAAATCCAAGCAGTTTCCTTCTTACTCACAGTTTTGGTGCCTATTATTCCTGGTTGAAAGTTTCCAGATAATGATAAAGTGCATTGTTTCTCTTTACAGTTTTACAGTTAGTTTATTATAATACCAAAAGCCAAGAAAAATCAAAGCTCTTATAGCAAACATAATTGAGAGTTTAATTTTAAACTAAGTGCTTATACTTGAATTTTATATTCTTCTGCTTCTTACCACTTTGTGGGTTTCTGCAAAATATTTATTTTAGATAAATATGCAAATGAAGTCATAACCACTTTCATACCACAAAAAATGTGAGATAAATACAACCTTCAGCAGGGCAGAAGGAAACCAGAAAGACTTTTTAGTAAGTGGAAAGATAGCTTATGAAATGCTCTGAAACACTAATAACAATGTTTCAGTATAAAACTTAAACCCAATGACAGTAGTATGGTTTTAAAAAGCTACTCCTGAGTTGAGTAATGTACTCTGGAGCTCTTCCATGTAATGCATTGCAGGTAAAAAATAAATAATTTCTAAATCTTTTTTTTAAACGAACAGGCCAAAGTACTGAAGCCAGTCCGAGTTATGTGAGCAGACTGGTGTTTGTAGAAGTCATTGAAATTAATGCTGTTAATATGGCTCCTATTAAAACAGTGTTTCTGCATTTGTTTCAGTACACTATAAAAGCACTGTAGTAATGTTACAAGTGTCCAGCTGCCTACTGTAAACCACTGACATTTATCGGATTTAACTGTGGTTCATATAGCATTAGTGTATAACAAGGATCATCGTTTCCATGAAGCTGCAACATTTCTCATTTTTGTACAAGAGGGCTGCATTCCTGTTCCCATTACCCCTGTTAGAGAAAAGACTTTCTCATTGATTGTCCTGTTGGTCTGAGATTACGCAGTGGGGTTCAATAGATTTTCAGCTGAACAGGGGTCATGGAACTCAATCAGTGCTGTCTTACAATTACAGACTGGGTCATTATGGTACAATTTTTTGTTATTCATTCATGTATGATTACAGAAAGCTCAATCTTTTGCACATTTTATATGGTGGAGAACTTCAAAACAGCGAGGTGCAGCATGAATTCCGAACACAAAATTGAGTTGGTAATTGCACAAAATATTAAAGTTAAGACTAAAATAATGACAAGTGGGAAACATTTGGTGAATGTGGTTTACAAAACACACAGTTAAATGTTCTTACACATTATTAGGTACACCTTGCTAGTACTGGGTTAGACCCCCTTTTGCCTTCTTTGGTCCATATTGACACGACAGCATCACACAGCTGCTGCAGATTTGCGCTGTGTTGGCCATGATGTGAATCTCCCGTTCCACCACATCCCAAAGGTGCTCTGTTGAAATCTGGTGACTGTGGAGGCCATTTGAGTACAGTGAACTCATTGTCATGTTCAAGAAACCAGTTTGAGATTATTTGACATGGCACATTATCCTGCTGGAAGCAGCCATCAGAAGATGGGTACACTGTGGTCATAAAGGGACGGAAATAGCCAGCAACAATACTCATGTAGGCTACAGCTTTCAAACGTTGCTTGCCATCTCCCTCACGGTTCAACGATTTGTGCATTCAGAGATGCTCTTCTGCATACCTTGGTTGTAACAAGTGGTTATTTGAGTTTGGACCATTCTCTGTAAACTCTAGAGATTGTTGTGTGGAAAAATCCCAGTGGATTTGGCACTAACAACTGTGACACATCTTAAATTTCCTCTATAGTTAATTTTCTGCAATATATTAGGAAATTTATATATTGAGTTATTGTATTATTAGAGCTATTTGTAATATTTTGTAATTGTAATATATTGTATTATTTAATATTGGTATTTTAACTTGTCAATTACTTTCTTACTGTCCTGGAGCAACTGTAACCACATAATTGCCTCAGGGATTAATAAAGTATTCTGATTCTGATTCTTTCTTCCTCATTCTGATGCTCAGTTTGAACTTCAGCAGGCCATCTTGACCATGTCTGCATGCCTAAATGCAGTGACTTGCTACCATGTGATTGGCTGATTAGATATTTGCATTAATGAGCAGTTGAACAGGTACCTAATAAAGTGGCTGATGAGTGCATATTTAAATTATTTACATTATGTGACATTGCTGTTTGACACTGTATATGCTGAATCTACAACTAATGTGCTGCATTTATGTATTTGAATACTTGTAATTATTATATGCCTTGTATCTCATATAGTTTGTATACTGTATTGCAAGTGCAGCACATAAAGTATTTGTTCAACAGATCAATATTCTAAAATTCTGCTGTTTGGTAATTGATCAAGCTGCAAGTATGATCAGTGACACCTGTCATTTTAAACATAATTGCAGAAAAATAGTTCAGTTTGATGACTGGCACTCATATTGTGTTTATGTTGAGTTTGATTGATTCTATGTCCTATTTGTGTGCTTTACATTGGTTTTTAAAATGCTCATATAGATTACACTTTGTTTATAGTGAATAAAAATTGCGTGGTGAATATTTGGCTGAAATCTACAGTGTAAATCATTATTATGACAGTAATGATGCTTTATTGCCACTTCCATAAATACTGTGCACAAAGCCTGCTGCATAATTGTTTTTCATAGCCCTCAATGATCCTCATTTCTCAACACAACCGTCCTGGCACTGTTAGAGTGATGATGTCTGCTTTGGTCTTCTTATGATGCATTGTCCTAGGCTGACTTCACTGGCGCAGTACCCAGTATTCACAGGTGTTTGGGGAAATCATTTGTATTATAATTTTGTTTCATGGTCCTGTGGCAATTTGCTGTGCTTTCCACCGTACAGTCTGACTTGAAGGATCACCTCAAAAAAAAAAAAAAAAAGATATCTTAGGTTTTCAGCACATCCACCTTCAGTTTTCACAAAACAAATCATCCCATTGTTCCTTGAAGAACAAATAGCCAGTACTGTAAGAAACAGGTCAGATTTGTATTACGGCTCTAACAGTGCATTGTGTTTTATTGTGGACACGACTCACACTCCCTAAGACTATCCTTCAGCATTTTAATGCAAAAGACCATATAGACAGATCACATTCAGAAGGTCTTTTGGATTATTGATTGGATTCAACTCCAACACATATAGACAGAAAACCAAATACATTAACTGAGTTTCCAGATTTTGTGATTGCCCCATCTATCAGATGTAAATAAGTAGCCATTTGGTGGTCACTAGTTCACAAATCAGTAAAGAACACTTTGGGATTAAGCAAAAAAAGAAAGATAAAGCACTAGCATTAGCTTACTCCAGGCAGCACTGTATGGCAATTAGAAACTGCACTGTGTTATATGATGCTGCTTATGAATCACTAGATTGCGTACATAATGTAATAAAAATCTAAAATGTGAACTTGTAAAAGTGGTCTTTGGTCAGTCTTTGATTGGTACTCAAAATGCAAATGTGAATTTTTACTGGAGATTTAAAGTTAAAGTTGAAAAGATGTCTCTGAGTAAGATTGCTTGTTCCTCTGCTCTGTTAGATTTCTGCATTTTTGTATTCCAGGATTATCTTTTGTTTGTAAAGCAAACCATTAGCTTTATAATAAAAGCTCGACTTTGAACTGATTCATGACAGGAAGTGGATTCTATCAAATATGTGTATTTTGGTCATAGCTTCCTTTGGTAAATAACTGTTTGGGGTAAATCATAAACAGCCAAGTGAGAGGAAAACTAAACCACAAATGCACCTTGAACCAAAGAGTGATCAGGGTGATTTAGAGATTTCACTGTAAAATTTCTCACTTCCAAACATCACTGATGTTCTGTTAGGAATTTTACATGTTTAGAAAAAATGGTAAGAAATGTACATTTGACAAAATACACTTATAAGGAATTTAGCACATTGGCTGCTCACTGTGTATAAAAGTCAAGGAGGTTTTTTTTATGCACATTTGTGCATCATAGTTTTTTTTTTTTTAAACTTGTCTCAGATAAAGAGAAATGCCCTCAGGTGTGTCCAAATGTTTGACTGGTACTGGATTTAATTAAACACTAAGATTTTTTATTTCTGTTGCATTTAGATTAATAGAATTATAACATGTACCAGTGCAACAGAATGTACCTCTCATATTTAATTGCATAAAATATATAAAAAAAATTTATGAAGCCAGTATTGTATAATTCCCTGTTTGTAAGCACAATGACATGCAACCCCCTTCAGGTACACATAAGATGCCATTTATGAAAGCAACACATCCAGAAAGTCAAATATTATGCTTCCGCATTGTGACCAAATGTGATCATAGAGCAGCAGTTCATTCAACCCTCACACTACAGAGCATAGCCCTTTAAAGCCCCAGCCAAAGCCTGCAGTTTTTGGCCTGGCTTGACTGTGTCTCTGAGGATCCGTCAGCAGCCAGTCTTCATGCTGGCAGGTGGTCTGGAGGCATGACCAATACGCTACAGACAGACAGGCAGACAGACAAACAGACCCTGTTGGGGCTCTATGGGACTGCTAATCTGGGGCTAAGCCAGGGTCCTTCAGACTTGTAGCTCTAAGCTCATTGTCTCACCCTCTGTTTCAAAAGTGCTGCAGAACTATAAACTGCATTCACCTCCCAGGAAGGGCGAATTCCTTCAGTCCAACATAACAACGAAAGCAAACAACATAGTAGACAAAGACTCAACTCAAAACTAAGATAAAAAAGCAATAAACCAAAGTGATGGTTTATAATATATGTGATAAAATCATCAATGTGTTTAGCTATAAATCAGTCACTGGGGCTATTATCAGCCTCAGGAATTCTAAAAGGATGTAATTTCTGGAGGAAAATGACTTGCAGGACTAATCTCCCTTCTTTACTGATGATTGCATCTCTATCATTAGTGAGGATGGATATTTCCACATTCAGCATCCTGTCATAAACTTGTCTCCATTTCCTGCTCACAATGAAATCTAGGGAGAGTGCAGTTGAGGAGGAGCTGTCCCTTGTTTCTTGCTTTTAATAAACAGGCTGATAGTTGTATTAGTGATCTTCGTACACTACATGTGTGCTATCATCAGCTAGAGGGTACTTCTAGCTTTGGCCCATCTGCTTTTGGTTCTGCTGAAGTGAATGCACACCAAGCGATTTTCAGTTCCCAGACAAAGCTGATGAGGGTGTACAAATTAATTAAGGCACTGTTAGAAGAACGCAACACAACAACAGACACGGACATCTCTCTGCTCTAAACAATGTAAGCATTCTCTTCACACATCGTTGCTACAGTCTCACATGTGCTTCAGAGGGATCGCCAGGGCATGAAGGTGATCATTCAGACTTCAGAATTCATTAGTAGTGATCATTTGTTGTAGCTAAAACTACATGAGGGAGTATGTCACAGTGCATTCCAGGTACAGTAGGAAAAACGGATTCCCCCCGCTTGAGTCACTTGTTCCTGTCAGATCAGCTCTGCATTTGCAGTGCACTGTCCTCCTATTTTTCTACTATTTTTCTGGTATGTAAAAAAAAAAGAAAAAAATGTGTTATGATAAAAGTATTTAAAGAATCTGACGTTTTTAGGCGGCAGTTGTTTTGTCATCTGTTGTTATACAAGACCAGGAAATATCTCTGAGCCTTAGAGGTCTTTGAGGTGCTTACAAAAAAATTTTACATCTAAACTTTCATGATAAATAACAAACACACAGCAGCTGATTCGAGCCAAGTTAAGCCAAGCCTAAGTCGCTGTTTGCACTTTTTATTGTAATGCGAGATATAAAATGTTAGTTTTGCAATTTACTTTTTCAAATAAGCAATAAGTTAATATTAAAGTTTTCCCAAATTTCCCTGTTCCTTGAAAAAAAGGAAATCCCTGAAAAATGTGCTTGGTTTCAGTTTCTATCCTTCTTCTATAAGGATAGTTAGGTAACGTATGCAGTCCTAAGGCTGCATCAGTGTGCTAGTGAGATGGCAGAAAGGATAGCCTTTACATTTTGTGGGTGAAAAAGACAAGAAGTACATCACAGTAAAATGCAAACTGTGCTTGGCTGATGATAAATGTTTATCAGCTGAAGAGCTCTACTTCACATTTGAAGAAGCACCTGAAAGCAAAGTACAGCAGCTCCAGAACACTTTTAAATCAGCTGTCACTCTGATGGAAATTCATGAGCTTGTTGCTGCTTACGTGTTGGAGGAGATGCTACCAACTCACTATGCCATGAGTTAGAGTCAAAATATTCAGAAGTAGATGTACAGTAGGCTACATGCCTTACTGTATATCTACCAACATGAGAAAAGCACAATTTATGGTCCTGCAGATGTGTCCATCTGTGTACGCATTTCCATTTGGACAGTGAACAGAGAGAGGTTTTCAACCACCGCAAACGTGCTCGTGTGCAGTCCTCAAAAACCCAACTGCACATTGCTGGATGTGGAAATAAAATAAAATAAAATAGAAATACAGACAGTAGCTGCAGTGGACACTTTTCATTGTTTTTAACACTCAGTTTAACTTTTTATGTTATAACGTCACTCTTTTCTGCAGTTGGCCGATGGACCAACAACAGCGCAAGCGAGAGTAGCCCATAGATTGGTTGTATCACATATTTTGAACACTGCTCCCATTGACAACAAACACTCTCTGCAGGTAGAAAGGCAGCCTGTGACTGTCCACAGATTACCTTCGTGCTACCTCCACTTAAGGATAAAACAAGCATAAGAAACATGAGTAAGAGTCAATCAATCAGTTCAGAAGCTGACCCAGATGCAGATCAGGACTCAAAGTGACAAACTAAAGGTTTTGAATGGAAAATAAAAAACAGCACAGGAGCTAGGAAACTTATTCGGCGCACACAGGAGAGATATCAACAGAAAATCTGACAAAGGCTACAAGGAAGACAGGACTATTTATACACATGATGCAATCAGAAAAAGATAAGGGAAACAAAACGTGGCTGAACCTAATAAAGGTAATGACACAAGAAATAAAACTGAAGACAAGACACAAGGGAGACAAAGTAACAAAGTAAAACAGGAAATAACTAACTAAACACAGAGGCAAGACACTAACACATAGAAACATGACAGAGTTTGGGGGAGGCTAAGAAAATAAACCAATAAACAAAGGATTGGATATATTCAAACTTTAAACACTAAAAGAAACTAGATTTCAAAAGTAGCAGTAACTAAAGACTAAGGATCCTTAAAGACTAACTAGAGAATACCTAATAAAAAAATTGAACTCTAGGATGATGATTAAAACAAATGGGAAATGACATAGAATTAAACAGAAGCAATAAAATTACTGAGGCTGAGGCACAAAGAAACACAAAAACATAATTCTTAAGCTATAAGAGTCCTAACTATAATTACCAAAGTACGAAAACCCTACACTGAAAGCTGAACCTGAAAGTGATAAACTAAGGACAAAACTCAGATACCATGACAAACAAGGACTTGATAAGTGGTGTTCAATTTTGGTAACGCAAAATTCTCTAATGAGTTACTTATAACACAGTAGGTATTTAGCAGTTATTTTTTATCAGTAGTTATTTTTAAAGTATATCACCTGGGCCAAATAAAATAAAAAACAAAAAACAAAACAAACAAACAAAAAAAGATGAAAAACAGTAGCATTTAGCAAAAAGACACAGTTTTGACAGTTTGTATAATGGATATTCTACATTTGCCCAAAGGCTATTTCATATTTCTTTCCAAACTGCTGCTGCACCACTACACCATTTTTAAATGCACAGACCGCATTGCTTGAAGCCAAATGACACTTTCCCAGGTAAGGATTATCAGTTTAGCATTTTACATATGAACCAGTGAGTGAAGCTCTCAGTGACCTTGCTTCTAACAACCATTAAGTTTCATTATCATAGTTAATTTTCCACACATTACCTGGATGAACAATGGCCCATGGCCACAGGAGTGACATCATTACTCACCCTGATGCCCAGCTCCACATTTTCTCCCCCATACACCTCCATCCCTTCATCCAGCAGGCCAATCTCTTCAAAGTACAGCCTATCTACCACAAAGCAGCCAATCAGAGCTGGGCTCCTGAGGGATTTAAGGGAATGAAGATCAGCTTTTTTTTTTTTTTAATCAGTTGCTATCCTCTGCACATATAATGTTAGCGTGGCACAGTTGCTATAGTAACAGAAGACAAGGAAAGATGTGTGACCCAACACAACATGTAAAATGTTCATGGCTGGCGCATGAATTTCCATTTTAGCAGGGTTTACATGTATTTTTCCAATTTTAATTATTTTATTTTATTTAGGCTACAAATGTAATTATGGTGTTCTCTTACTGAATTGGTGCACTCTTGTTGCCCTTGTGCCACCAAGACTTGGGTGGGTTGAGGTAGCGACACCACAGCTCCCAATCGAAGCCCTGTGCAGACAGCGGATACTCTTCAATCTCAAATGTGTCATACTTGATGTTATCAAAGGACGGGGAGATTATCCGGGTTCTATCTTCTTTAATTCTCTGCAGAATAGGTTCAGCCCTGTAAATATGGAGAGAGAAAGTAATTTCAGTGTCAGTATCTGGTGTGGCAGGCTTTCTCCATAGACTTTGTGATCACACTTGTTAGGGTGTTAGGTGTTAGGGTATTTTTTCAAAGAAACAGTTTTATTCACTTCAATTTATACTGACAAAGGATTATTGCTCATCTCAAAACTTTATGGAAATTCTATATTTTTTAATTAAAATATGAAGAGATAAGATTTGTTTACACACAATTACACATTTTGTCTTTTCCAAAACTACTCTCATAAACAGCTTTTTAAGCAATAAAATTCATGGAAAATTAACCCAGACCACAATAACAAGAAAAAACGCATACAAAAATATAGACAAATTGAAAATTATATTATGACCTATATCTGAGGTTGGACCTGTATACAATGAACACATTATAATGAACTCCATCTATATATCTATATAATTACCCATACATCTAAATTCCCACTAATGCATGTGTTCACTTTTAAAAAATTATCAATTAAATAAAATTAGCCAATATTCCATAACAGTCATTATGCAGTTTTATTATGTCATACAGGCAAGAATGAGTGAGTCTTAAAAGCTGGCTTGAAATGTGACAAGGAGGGAGTCCGTACAAGAGAACTACATCAGCTGACGACCCTTCCACATCACTTCCAGCCATCTATTTACCGAGGCTAGCAAGGACACATGGGGAAGGCTGTAAAACTAGTGACACTTACGATGATCTTTTAAAAGAATGTATCAAAACTTTACAGCAATAGTTTTGTTTTTTTGGGAAATATACTGATTTGACTTTGTTCTGAGAGTTTGATAAGAGGTCTAATGTACAGTAATAATGAAGCCAGGGGACTATTAGCTTAGCTTATATAAAAGACTGGAAACAGGAGGAAACAGCTAGCCATAATTTGTCCAAAATCCTGCTACCAACAATCTCAGAATCTATAAACTGATATTTTATATTAGTGTAAGTTGATGTATTTGAGTGATCTTGTCATAGTTTACTGATACCAGCAGGACTACAGCCACACATTGTTTTCACACATTGAGATCTTGCTTGGTGTGCATGTATGTGTATATCTTGTATGAATTACTAAGGCTTTTCACATTCTCTAGCACAAGTCAGTTAGTTGTTTCAAAGTGCAGAATAAAAAGCTTTGGGGAGGGAGGCAGCTTTTAGGTTTTATGCTCTGGCCCACTCTGAGTGAGAGTAGGTGAGTCCTGAGAGGAGCCAGAAGTGCTGAAAATTATTTTTATTGCTCAATATATTCAGTTGCTTATAATGGACATACTGTATGTTGTACATTATATTTTTATTTTATAATGTGTCATTTAATTTATTTTATCTAGCTCTAAATATACTTTGAATTTTTAGTTAAATTTGTTCTTACTTATTGGCTTGTCACTGCACTAACCTGCATGAAAGGTGCTATTCAAAGGAAGTTTGATGGTTTGATTGAAAACAAGAACAGTTTGTTTTTAAGTGAAACAATAAACCCTCATGGAGTGATATGACTCAAGAACTGGTGCTCTTGTGTTGCTGAGCTGAGCTTATCTCATGCTACACTTGTGAGTTACTCACCATCCAACACTGAACTCAACATGGGCATCAAAGAGGGCAACTACTGGGGCAGTAGCAACCCTCCACCCACTCACTCTGGACCGGATCAAACCCTCCTGCTTGGTGTGCCGCACCATCTTTATGAATCCTGGACGTTGGCTGTTAGTCTCAGACACAAAATCCTGAAGTTTCTCCTTTAGCTCATCTAGAAGAAACAAATGAATGTACATCAGTATCTGAAGATATCATTTGAAAAACATAAGAAAAGAGAGAGCTACTTATAAGCAAACTTCCACCCACAAGAACACATCGTGTCCTCCTCCAGTGGGCAGTATTTCACTGGTCGGAGGCCAGCAGCACTTCTGCTTCACTGCTTTGATCACTGGACCAAACAGGCAGCAGCTTGAGCCAGCACTGCAGACCTCCATGGGGCTTACCAGTCATAACGGGATATTGCAATATTGAGAACCCACCCTGCAATGCTTTTCAAAACATCGAAGGAGGAGATGAAATACCTGTGGTTTGATGTTTGGATTCAAAGTTTACCTCCATTATTACCTGAGCTGTATACTGTATGATGAATCATGCCATGGAGAATATGACTCATTGCTGCTTACATGAGAAATAAATATTAATTTACTTTAACGTTTCGAGAGAGCCTTATTTTTGCTAATTTTCTCAAAAATACAATAAATTACAACAGTCCATTACAGGTTCACCTTCAACTAGAAAAATGTCAAGGCTAGTGAAACAGACTGGGACTGAAAACCGATTATTTAAAAAAGGGCAAGCTTCTGAGTCTGCTGTAAAATGTCAGCATAAACCAGTGAGAAAAGGCACAATTATATCACAGCTCTATACTGTACTATCAACCAGATAAAGCTGGAAAAAAATAAAACTTTTATCAGTACTGTGTTTCATCATTCCTTACATAAATCACCCGAGGCTGTTTTCCCACTGTTTTACTTTTAACCATCTTTTCAGTTTGAAGAGAATGGGAAGCAGCTGCGAGAAGACAAAAAGTGGCTGCCGTGAAATCATGCCGTGCTGGCTTTATTAGGGGCAGTGTGAGGTGTTTTAGAAATTTGAAAAATAAGTTTGATTTTCTAAACCAATAAGGACAGAAAAAAGTCCTGTTAAGGAAAGTTTCTGTTATTCAAAAGTTGTGAAGTCCAATCTTCATCAACTCTACAAATATAATAAAGGCAGCAGATTTTCTTGGAATGTAAAGATTCCCCATAGTCCTACAATGCATTCAGTAAACCAATATGTGGACTTGAAATGAAATATATTTATTTTCTGCTGGCTTCTGGTTTAATAGTTAATATTGGCAACTGTTAGTAACCAAGTCCCACACCATCACCCAGTGCATCTACAACATTTAATCCCTATAGAAAGAGCAGAAATATGTGCTAAGAGCTCATCTTCTCATCAGGAATCCTTTCAAAGGTTGCAAAGTAGTAATTATCTTTACCTCCTCTATATGTGGAGTATAAGAATTTCATTATTTCTTTCTTTTCATTGATATTCACAGTAAAGCAACAGTATTGCCATATGTTCTTATGCACAAACACATGATAGATGTGGCAATCCTAGTGGACAGCAACCTCAGAAAGAAGGAACATGAAAAAATAAAAAAATACCAGGAGCTAAAGGAACAACTGGAGCAGATTTGGAAGACAAAGTCCAAAGTGGTCCCAGTGGTAATAGGAGCATTAGGAGTTGTAACCCTCATACTGGAAGAGTGTGTGTGTGTGTGTGTGTGTGTGTGTATATATATATATATATATATACATATATATATATATTGGATAATGGATATCCAATTCAAGACTTCTAACTTCCAGTTTTGCGCACAGACCATTGTTTATGAATGCAGATAAATTTTAAGAAGTTTTTATAAAGGAATGATATCTGTTGGTTTCAAGATTGCGTATCTTTTGCTCTCGACACACACTGTTTATCTGCATGCAACCAAAGTGGGACTACAAGTGAACCACAATCTGAGAGAGTGTTTCTGCTAAAAATCTTGTCCGAAAGAGTCAGAGTGTGTTTTATTTATTCCAGTGGATTGCTGCCATTTCTCACCAGGCAATAAGTAATTCAGTAGCGCTATAATTCTCACAGTAATGAACGTGCAATACATGCCACATGAAACTGTTTGGTATTTTACATGTCTTGTATGTTGAGTATGATACTAGTATGATAGCTCAGCAACAGGAGCCAGAAGTGGTCAGTTTTTATACCTCCTGATTAACTGCAATCAGCTAATAACTGAGATGTTAATTTGCCCCTAATGAGATTTCTCAAACTCAAAGTAAAGTAATTGTTGTACTAATTCAAGTTTAAAAGCATTTAGCAGTGAGATTAGCTATATAATTCCATTTACTTTGGCTAAAGACAATAAAGTCACTCATATGAGCAGCTGCAACAGATCTATAAGTTTTAATCCATCAATAATTAAGACATACTAATGTGTGTGTGAATTGAAAATAAGAATGATGCTGTTATTCCTCATAAAAAATCCTAATATTGCACAGTTCATTACACCAGGAATGGCTGATGGCAAATGCTCATCAATCTTTCAGGACCCATAACCAGCTGAAGCTCTGCTGGAAAGCAATGGGCTTTGGGATAGAGTTGGACCCGAACAACAAGCAAACAGGTTTATAACGTCGCTGTGCAGCCGTGCAGTAATTCTAGTACATAATTTACAAGTATAAAAGAAAATTCAAGGTTTTTCTCAGAAGATAAATAGCAAATCTAATGGTGAGTGGCAAAATAGAAGAACCTGCCACTTAGCTCACCTCTAGCCTATTCTCAGTCAGATGTGACACAGTTATAGAAAAAGATTTTCTCAATACACAAACTATGAAACTTTTCCATATGGCTACATGGCTTAAAACCCTCTTGTTCAGATTTTCCCCTGACTGCACAGAGAATTAACTATGACTGCGTCCTATATATCACTGTGTGCACAACCAGGCAAAGGATGTTTGATGAATGGGATTTTAGTAATTGTTTCCTTCCTCCTCGTCTATACTGCGTCACATCTGTATGTTAACATTTCTGTGAACTGAGCCTATCTGACTATGCCTCGAATATTGTATGTTCCTTTCACGCATATTCAAACTAAACACCATTTATCACCAAACAGGAGTTACTGCTTGCACAGCAGATGGCAAATCGTCATGGATACAGGTCTCGCAGTTGATGAGTAGTTTGCACAGCACCACTTGGCAATTTCTCACTGCACAACTCTGTGGTAGTGAAAATCAGTGTTTAAAATATCCAACTGAGAATTGCTCTTCCTCCACAATCAAGTCAAAAAGTCCAAAGGCAGTTTGTTTAAAAAAACAAAATAAAAAACATGGTGAACATACAGTACATTACTACAGTTCTAGTACACATTTGCACTGCCTGCCTATCATTCAGTTCATTTCAGTTTAATTCAAAGGGGCTTTACTGGTATGGAGGTTTCAGTAAACATTATCAAAGCCTAGGAAAAAACCTGGACATTTTCTGGACCGTACATAATAAGAGCAATATGAACACTAATACAATGTTACAATTGTAAAATGAGCTCGAGTTTTTTTTTTTTTTTTTTTCTGATCATATCACAGCTTTTGTGTAGCCTCCAGCTTTCACTGGCTGGACCTGCAGTAACAGCTTGCTGGATATCTCAATGGTTTAAGACAGTTCCTGGAACCTCTCAGCACACCTGAGGGGCTGAATCATTCCACACTGAATCAAGGGGTACTGACCAGTAACAAATTGTCACAAAACATGCCAAAAAATTCTTTAGCAAACTGAATCTCTTTCCACTTTTTTAAAGGAAAAACAAGATCTTTAAAGCAGCTAAACCTTAAGCTATTAAGGACTAGTAAGGGTAGTTCACTGTTTTCTGAGAATTTTTAATTTAACTTGTGTTTTTTAAAGAATTAACTAACCAACAAAAATATTAGACTCTATCATTTATGACAAGATGACTGACTCAGACACCTCCTGACAACTGGCGTAACCCACATTAATCTCTGCCTATGATATCTACCTATGACTATCATTATATGAAGGCAAGGGAGAAGATTTTTGGTTCTTAAGCCTTTTGTTAGTGATCCCAAGTTCTATTCATGTCTTCTTTAACAACTTTAGACTTTTATAAACATAATTTTATTCTTTCTGCTGTCTGTTTTCTTTCAGGTTAGTGGTTCATCACAAAACCCTACACCCTAACATATTACCATTTAGGGTAAAGAATGGATCATAAGTCCTCTGACAGCCTGTCTAATAAGCGAGACCCTCTCAAAACCCTACTCTTACACAGACAAGTCTTTCGCGGCCCACAGCTTGGGACATTATCCAATTAAGGAGGAATCAGCTAGGTCAATTTGCCCTTCTCTCCCTTGATGGCTACACGTTCTCCTGCATGCTAATGCCTCTCGGAGGTGAGCTGTGACAGTGGCTGATGACTAATGCAAGGCTGTGGGTGCCTCAGAGGTAAGCTGTGGATGATGACCCTTTCAGCACTATCAACAGCATCACAGGTCAACAGGCTAATGACATTTAGCACAGATAAGATTCACAGTCATGGTGATAATGATAACACCAGGCCCATCATACGCAGTGTGACGGAGTGCTCAAGCAAACAGGGCGAAATGCCATCAGCAAAATGTCAACGCGTGACTTGGGTCTCTGAAGGCGCTGAAGGCAACTGCTCTCCAGCTCTCAATTACCTGATGAAATATGAATGTATATTGGTTGTAATTTGGGATCAGACTTTTGGGTTTTACATTTTTTTAATGGATAAATTTGGATATATTCAGCTTTATGGTCAATAACAGTCAGAAGGAGAGAGAGCATTCTGATTCAGTTGAGTTAAGGTAAGTTATCAAGACATACCACAATGATCTATGTTTTGCTCCAGCGGGCTACAGGCAATGCTCCATGCTGTGCATTATTGACTCTGGTAAACATATTCCCCTCAGTGCCAGTATTTCCCTTGCTGATTGGCCCTAATGGCTGTCTCAGTTCCTGTTATAAGCTGCAGAACCTATTTAAAAGTGAAAAGCCTATAAATGACCTTGGCACAGTATCATTACCTTTTTATAGCCCACTTTCTGCCTTTGTGATGTAGTTAAGTCTTCTGCTGTAAATTATCAGGTCCACTTTCACAGGTGACTTCAAGTCTATATCTTGTGCTCTGCAAGGCAGACTAAAGTCACCTGTCAGTGATCTCACACATCAGTCATGTCAGTGATAGCAGCACCGAAGGAACAGAGCTCAGCAGTTACACGCTGTCAGCATATATTAAATGTCTTTTTGACCTGACAGTGTTTGCTCAACATCCAATGCATGCAGATGTAAGAATTAGGTTTGCAAATGCAGACAAGATATGTACAAACACTTCATCACCTTGCTGGATTGTTATCTGCCTCGGGGCAAATTTCCTGGCTTTGCAGCTAATTAGTGTTATTCATCTATCAGTTAAACCCAGTGTACACAGCTCCTAATTAACATTAAAGGAGTCTGAAGGCCCTCAGAGGAGCAGTGCATATAATACAGATACAGACTACAGGCAAACACAGATATTTAAAATATATTGGCCTTTCCAAATTTGCATTCTCATGTGTACTCTGTGTTTTTGTCACAGGCCATTTTATCGACGATACCTTGGGAGCTGAGATGCAGAGTTGAATAGATGCATTTCACAACGGTCAGGAGTAATAGTGGAAATTTTTAGTGAACGTTTGAGAAGAATTACTTGGCCGCATCAGTACATCAGTTTAGCTGCAGTTTACACCTCTAATTTTATGCTGTGCTTTCGCTCACACACATTAGAAGTAGAAGGGCATCTCAGACTGAAAACCATCAAAACTTTAGGTGAAAATAATTTTGAGCAACTTTGGCTGGAATTACTCAACTCCCCCATAGATAATAAAGGCAGGGAAGCGACGAGCTGCTGAAGGATCACTCTGATAGTATCCAGGATTGGCCTCCAGACAGTTTTTACATAACTTGCAACCCAACAAAACAATATCTTTATCTGATGATGTTCTCCATTACCTTGTGAGTAATTGCATATGACAAGCCAATTATCTGATGGAGGTTTAGGGAAAGGTAGATTAATACACTGCTTACTCACTTTTGTACTTGTGAAAACAAACCACATAAAAGTCACATAAATAAATGCATAGTAGTCAAAGTATCACCCTAATTGTAAATCCACGCTTATTGTTTCAACATGTTAATAAATCCAGCTTGAAAGGCATCTCTTTCCTGTTTGTGGCTGCTAAGCTACAACTAGACAAGCAGCCCATTTCTGTTATAAAAAATGTGGGTACTTACTGTTATTGCTGTTGTCGTCCACCAGGATTATCTCTCTGAGCAGATGGGAGGGTGTCCTGTTGATGGCAGAGTGAATAGACCGCAGGATGACAGACAAGGCTTCGTTCACAAAAATGAAAACAATGCTCACTTGAGGGAGGTTCAAGGGATAAGTAATGTTTCTGCACCTGTGGAGGACAAATAACAAATCAGAGGCAACGCTGAGGCAACGTTCAGATCTTTAGCTTGTCTAAAGGATTAACAGACACATTTGACAGATTTCTTAAGAGCAGGATATTGTTGGGTTTTTTGCCAAACGTTCTTCTGGGCAGACTATCAGAACCTTATATTAATTTATCAAGGTATAAATGTTGTCACTGGTACTGGTTTATGGTTAATTTAACAATTAGAGTGCTACTGCACAAGCGGTGCTCTGCAATGCAGAGGAACAAAGAAGCTGGTTATGTGGTAAGGTCTGTCATCAATCTCTCGCTCCTCTCTTTCTCTTTCAAAACACTTTTTTTTCCTGTCACCACATGTTGACATTTGCATTGTGAATGATGAGTCCAGATTCTTCTCCTGAGAGGAAACTGATGTCTGTTTCCAAGATGTGCAGAAAGAGAAAGTGGCACAAAATGCCCATAAAAGTCCAGGTAGCATAGCTTTCAGTCTGAACAGAAGATGTTTTAAATGACCCAGGAGTTTTCTCTGTATGGTTTCTGTGTTCACAAATTTATAAAACAATTATTACTTCACTTGATGCATACTCAATAATCCAGGTAAAAGAATCCTAAAAAGTTGAATCTGTTCATCTGGACGTAGCGATTTTTTAGTGGGAGAAACGTTTCGTCACTTTCTAGTGACTTCTTCAGTCTCAGCTGACTGCAGGCTTCCCCAACCTTATAAACAGTACATTGCATAATGACAGAAACCAGCACCACTGACTAACAATGGGCCATTTGGTCAGTTTCATGATCAATAGTATGCAAATTGCCATGACCATTGATCAATGGCCATGAGTACCATTCACAGAGATTGGGGAATGGCTGCAATCACAGCATTGTAAGATGGTGACAGATGTACCCTTAGGCCCCCTCCTCGGTTCAGAGATGGTCTTTCCCTTTTCACGTAAATGGCCTCCTTGACTCCCCGTTCAAACCAGCGTTCCTCCCTGTCCAGG
>VUQS01043815.1:0-13886 GCA_015108495.1 Heterochromis multidens
CAGCCTGCTTGGAGTTTGAAAAAAAAGCACCTGAAGGACTCTCAGACCATGAGAAACAAAATTCTCTGGTCTGATGAAACAAAGATTGAACTCTTTGGCCTGAATGCCAAGCATCATGTCTGGAGGAAACCAGACACATCACCTGCCCAATACCATCCCTACAGTGAAGCATGGTGGTGGCAGCATCATGCTGTGAGGATGTTTTTCAGCAGCAGGAACTGGGAGACTAGTCAGGGTCGAGGGAAAGATGAATGCAGCAATGTACAGAGACATCCTTGATGATAACCTGCTCCAGAGCAGGACTGGACCTCAGACTGGGGCGAAGGTTCATCTTCCAACAGGACAACGACCCCAAACCACACAGCCAAGATAACAAAGGAGTGGCTTCAGGACCACTCTGTGAATGTCCTTGAGTGGTCCAGCCAAAGCCCAGACTTGAACCCGATTGAACACCTCTGGAGAGATCTGAAAATGGCTGTGCAGTGATGCTCCCCATCCAACCTGATGGAGCTTGAGAGATTCTACCAAGAAGAATGGGACAAACTGCACAAAAATAGGTGTGCCAAGCTTGTAGCATCAAACTCAAAAAGACTTGAGGCTGTAATTGCTGCCAAAGGTGCTTCAACAAAATGTTGAGCAAACGCTGTGAATACTTATATTCACAGCGTACATGTTATATTTTTGTTTTTTATTTTTAATAAATTTGCAAGAATTTCAAGCAAACTTTTTTCACTTTGTCATTATGGGGTATTGTGTGTAGAATTTTGAGGTGAAAAATGAATTTAATCCATTTTGGAAAAAGGCTGTAACAGGACAACATGAGGAACAAGTGAAGCTCTGTGAATAGCTTCTGGATGAACTGTAACAGTGCCTGTGATGTGTTTTATATTTAGGGCAACTTTTAATGAAATTTACGACATGGTTCACCATAACATGATATTAAACATTTTTAAAACTCACACAAAAGCAGTGAAGGGTAGAAAGTTTGATCATCTTAATGAACTGAAACATCTAAATAAAAATTTATAAAGACAAGTTTTTTAAAGAGTCCTCCTCCCTCCTTGGTTTGTATATTCCAGCTGTGGCCATGCCTCTTTAATACACTGAAGGTAAAAACACTTCGGCAGAGGACACACCTGTACATCCTCTTTCCTACTGATAAATTTTGTGAATTAAGTCATCTTTCAACATGGCCGATTGGACTGATTTCTGGGTCACAGACAGGCGGAGGAGACAATTTCATATTTGGACAAGAGGGTGGAGCACTAATGCTAGCTAGCTTAGTAAGCTGCATTCATAAACTACTGTATATGAATTACACGATCTGGAAGTACAATTAACCGTAGAGCAGGCCATATTATTCAATAGATAATTCCACAAAAACAGCACAAACATGTTCCAGAGGTTCAGTTCAGGGACTCCAATTAGTTGAGGTGAAGCCTAGCAGACAGCTAGCAGCTACAGTAAATCAGGTCAGCTGCAAAAATCCCTGAGTTCCCACCTCTTACACGCAGTCTTGTCACTGCACTCTCTTTGTAAATACAGACAGTACATTTTTTACGCCAGTTTGCGCTGGAGTCATGCGTTAGTAAATCTGGCCCAAAGTCTCTGCAATTGATGTGATCAGGAAATCTTTATTCATGAGTTAAAATATTTCAACTTCATTAAAAAAACCGCTTCACATTGATCACAAAAACCCATCACCAGGATTTTCCCAACACCACCGACAGAAACGGAGGGGAAGTTTACTGATGCTGACCGAGGGCAGCTGGAGCTGAATGTTTCTATGATATGGAGAAGGTGTGTACTGATTTATGTTTATATAAAGTGATTAAAAAAACTTTTACAGCAGTATGTTATGTGAACAAAAATATGAAGGAAACCAAACAATTTCCCAAAGTGCTTCAGAGGACAAAAATGGTTTAATTCCAATCAAAAATAATTTAAATTGTTCTTTTCTGCTGGTGCTCTCAGAGTGAGATATGGGTCACATTCACAGTTATGGACCATCATCCCACAGCAGCTGTTTGGTGGTTTGAGCCTGGCAGCCTGCAGCTAAATATGAACCCAGCAGCAAAGACGTGTTTAACTGTGGAGAGTGCTCTTCCTCACTTCCTCCCAGTGTAATGATGCTGCGTGGGTCAAGGTTATCTGCGTCCAGCACATGGTCATTGAGCAGGGAGAGCAGCATCATGAACACGGCTGATAAAGTGAAACATACTCAGTATTGAAAATACAACAGGCGTCTGTAATTAGGACAATGGGGACCTGATGAGCCAGAGGCATTTAAATTTGTGCGTATTAAACTCAAGGCCAAAAAGACTAACACCACAGCCAACCAACGCTCGACTTCATTCACAGAAACACAAACCAACCGAGAGCCTGCAGGCTGCAGCTCTGCTGCTCTTTATGGCCTATTAGTATTAAAAACTTATTATTTCTTAACAATCTCATGTCAGTTAAATTTTATTTATATAGCACCAAATCACAACAAAAGTCGCCTCAAGGCGCTTTATATTGTAAGGTAAAGACCCTACAATAATACAGAGAAAACCCCAACAATCAGATGACCCCCTATGAGCAAGCACTTGGTGAAAGTGGGAATGAAAAACTCCCTTTTAACAGGAAGAAACCTCTGGCAGAACCAAGCTCAAAGAGGGGCAGCCATCTGCCACGACCGGTTGGGGGTGAGGGGAGAAGAAGAGAGCAGAGGGAGGACAAAAGGACATTTCATGTACATGTAACGTATCTGCAAGCTAACAGCTGAAAAAAATGATCCACTGTTGCCTTTCTGTGTTTTTCATTTCTATGCCGATGACCGACAGACTTTTTTACATGCTTTTATTTCATCACGACTGGATTACTGAAACAGCCTTTTTACTCACTCTAACAGAAAATCTAGTAGACGCCGTCTTTTTTCAGGGAAGGCCTTGTTTATTTCAGGAGGACAAAGCCAAACCGCACACTGCATGCTGTCACAACAGCGTGGCTTTGTAGTGGAAGAGTCCGGCTGCTGCACTGGCCTGGCTACAGTCCAGACCTTCATCAGTGGTAAACATGGTCCTGTCCCATTTTTTTGAGTCATGTTACTGATATGAAATTCAGAATGAGCTAATATTTTTTCATGAAATAGTAAAGTGTCTCAGCTCAAACATCTGACATGTTTCCTGTGTTCTGTTGTGAATAACTTGCACTTCATCTTTTAATTTCTGTTTTTGTGGAGCAGCTGTTTGGTAAATGTTTTCTTTTACTTGATGTTTAATAAAGTCACACATAAACATGAAGACAACACTTTCACCATTCATTTATATTTCAACTTCAACTTTATATTTCTGTGGGCACATATTTAAGTTAAAAGACACATTTATTTCTGATGTTTTAACTGTAAATGCTTTCAGTTATTTGTGTTGAGCACTCAGTTTTTGATAAAAAATAAAAGGAAAGCAGCTGACAAATGTTAAACAGTAATATTTATAAACCTGTGATTTCACTTATTTGCAGCTTGAAAGTTGCTAATAATGTTGAGAGCTGCGTTTACTTGATACAGACACCGGTGTCCACACATTAGTTACATGCAGAAAGGTGTTTCATATATAATTCCTTTATACTGTCTTGTATTTCTTCTCTTAATGCCTTTCATGTTGAGCAGTTTGACTTATGGTTTGTAAAGATGCTTTTTCAAATGTGCTATAAAAATACTAACTTGCCTTCAGAGAAGCATTTCACCCCAGCATGACCTCAGTTTGTGAAACACTGATGTGTGCAGCACTTTACACTGAAGATTAAAGGTTATATTTCTGTTTTTATCTGCCGTGGTGCTTAAAGTCGCTTTTTCTCTCATGTTTTATTCTGTCTTTGCATTTGCTTTCTTAGATCATCATAAACATCATTCTGTGGCAATAAAAAGACCAAGAACTTAAAATAATCTGGCACATAAGTACCATAAGAATGACAAACACATGACTGTGTGAAATACAAAGCAGCCGTTTTTAAAGGACATTAATAAACTGGGGGTTAATATTTGTTTCCATCCTGTACAACTGTGTGAGGATGTGTGATCATGAGCTCTGCAGCTGCAGTGGGTTTGCAGAAGCTACCTTTTATTATCCTCCGATGAGTCGCTGCTGCATCTGTTCTGACACACTCTGGGTGGACGTGGGATGGTCACTTTGATTTCACCTTCAGCCTGAAAAAGAAGAAAAAAAAGATGCAAACAGCTTTCAGTCGTTGGTTTCTGAACTGTTTACAGGCGCTCTGCTGCAGGATTTAAAAGCCATTTGGAGGATTAATAGCAGCAGCTGCTGTGATGCTGCATCAGCACCTGTTTTCGTCTTGTAGACGCTGTAAAAAGTTTCTTCATTAAACCTCTGAGTCTAAAACAGCTGATCTTCAGTGGAACCAGTGAAAAAATAACAGGAAACAGTCTAAAGCAGCACAACATTCATGGAAGCTTTTCTTCCGCCATATTATGTCTATGGAGACAGAGGTCTATACACAATTAATAATCACTGTAACTCGCTGAAAGTTTGACAGAAACAGTTTGGTCACTGCTGACAAAGCACACAAGTGTGGGTCAAAATTTAGCATTTTTTTAATTCTCCTTTAGGGGTCGCCACAGCAAATCATCTACCTCCATCTCACCCTATCCCTAACATCCTCCTCTGTACTTCATAAGTACAGGAGATATCCACATGAACTTTTTACTGCTGACAAACACATTTAAGCTCTGTTAAAAACAGCAACACAATCAATTTTACAGCCACTCCAAGAGTCACAATCTAAAGACAAAATATGAACCAACTTTGAGCATCAGTGTCATAGATCATGGATATATTGTGGTTCATAGACATATAGACTGCACCAGTTTAATGTCTGTGTCCTTGAGAAACAGAAACAAGCACTGGTACCCTGGATGTTTGATCTGTTTTCTGATAATTCAAAGGGTCATATCACAATGTGGCTGCTCGAAACAAGTTACAGCATATGGAAAGGTCTCCTTTGTACCCACATTTTGACACTTAGCTCGTCTTCTAGCTGTGATTGCTTCTGGATCAACATAATTTTCTGATATAATAATTTGCTAACACTCAAGAATTTGGATTCTGATTGGGGGTTAGCTGAGAACTTTTTTCATGGAATGACTTTCATATCTGTTGGGAATACTGGAAGTCACATGTCTGCATGGCCAAGTCAAAAAAACTTTTATCTTGCTACACACCAATAAGCCAAAACTAACCACCCACACAAAAAATATACTGGATGTATTAGATGGTAACTTGCACCTTTACAAACTCACCATATTGAGACTTTAAAACGACAAATGCTGCCATCCAGACAGTCTTTTTCAGTGAAGATTTGGCTTATTTCAGCAAGACAACACCAAACCACATTCAGGTGCTAAACTGGCCAGCCTGCAGTCCAGCTGTGTCACATCTGGAGCTTTATGAATCAACAGCTTCAGCAAAGGCAGCCCCTGAACTGTTGATCAGCTAAAATCTGATAGAGAACAAGAATATGAAACATCTGTCTTTCCTGCTTTTCTCAGTTTTAACCTTTGGCGTGTTTGGCGTGTTTAGCATGTTTGTGCCATTTTCAGCTCAACATAGGCTTTAAATAATTTGAAAAATCACTTCAAGCTACTTTTATTGACATTTTACACAGCACCCCAGCCTTTCAGAAAACATCCCAAAGAAGCAAAAGTACTCCGTGAAGTTTTGCAGCAACCTTTTAACCTCTTCCTGCTGCAGCGTCCCGTACCTGGCTCAGGTATGACGTGTACCTGTACGTACCCTGGGCATTGTCAGGAGCAGGTGTCCAGTGCTTTGGGACCTCTGAGCCGTCGAGCTGTCAGGCTTCACTTCGGCCGGCAGAACCACCTGAAATATCTGCAGAGTAAATTATTCACAACTTTAATTAGCGAGATTAATGCGCTGATCTGGCACCAACGCCATCCCAGTGTGTCAAATGACTTTAATCATTAGTGGGTCTTTTTATAGGTACGCTTTCCAGAAAGGACTCGAGAGAGTGACCAGAATAGCTCCAAATGAGAACAGCGGTGATCAATCACGGGAGAGAAAGCCTATGGAAACCAGAATGAAGCATGTGGGACGACAAATTGGGCATAAAATTAGACTTTTTCCATTTTTAATTTACTTTTATTTGATTCTGAGGGGGACTATGAGGGAAGCCACACTAAGAAGGAAAACTCTCAGGCTGCAGATGCCTCTAAGTGTGATGTGATATACACTTCTCACAGATGGCTCCTCCAGTCAATTCTCTCCGCTCTTCTCAATGAGTTCATATTAAAAATGAATTTTAAAGGGCCTGAATTGATGTATCACTGCGTAAATCACCCCACCCGTCCAATCAGGCCGACCTCTGGCACACAACAAACATCCATAAACACTGTAACAGCTTGAAGTGGAGCCATGACATTCAGGGGTCTGGCAACAAGAAGAACTCAGAAGCTGCAGGGCTCAGTATTCATGAGAGAAAAAAGTACATCGTGTGGTGAAACAGCTGTTTAACCAGGCTTAAAGCAGCTGAATTCAATGCAAAGCAGCAACATCTGGGGCTGAAAAAAGAAGGCAACGTGGAAGAGCCGAAAACTGCAGTTAATGACTATAATGACTCCAAAGTGACTCAGATTCCCTGAAGACTGTGCATAAAGATCTCCAGTCGTGAAAAAAAGTTTTTACAGAACTCTCTGCAGAGAAAAACTAAATACATCCTATGATTCAGTAGCTTGTAGAACCACCTTTAGCAGGAATGACTTGAACTAATCATGTTCTGTATGACATTATTAGTCTCTCACATCATTGTGGAGGAGTTTCGGCCCATTCTTCTTAATAATGTTGCTTCAGGTCATTGAGGTTTGTGGGGATTCATTTATGCAGAGCTCTCTTATGGTCCCACCACAGCAGCCTCTAGAAGACTTTGGTATACAGAGGAGTTCACTAATGTACACCCTTACTGCTTTCACAGGAATGAACTGTCCATCGGGGTGACAACAATAAAAGGAAGGGTTGCCAGGACTCTTCAAGACTCTTCTCTCTGAAAAAAAAAAAAAAAACACGACGGCACGGCTTAGCTTTGTGACGTTGTATCTGAACAAACCAAAAGACTTCTGGAACAATGTCCTTTGGACGGATAAGACCAAAGTGGAGATGTCTGACCATACTGTACAGTGCCACATTTGAAGGAAACCAAGCACAGTATATCAGCACAAAGGCCTCATACAGACATTCAGCACGGAGGTGGAGAGTTGATGATTTGGGCTTGTTCTGCAGCCACAGGACCTGGGCACCTTGCAGTCACTGAGTTGACCATGAATTCCTCTGTATGCAAAAGTATAAGCACAGCAGCAAATCTCCAACAGAATGGCTGAAAAATAAAAGAGTCAAGGTGCTGCAAAGACCCAGTCAAAGTCCAGACCTCAGTCTGATTGAAATGCTGTGGGGGAATCTTAAGAAAGCTGTGCATAAATGAATGCCGACAAATCTCAATGAACAGAAGCAATGCTGTAAAGAAGAGTGGGGCAAAATTCCTCCACAGCAAGACTGATGAAGTCATACAGAAAATGATCTTTTCAAGTCACTGCTGCTAAAGGTCGTTCTACAAGTCACTGAATCACAGGGGGTACTCGGTTTTTCACACATGGCTTCTGCATCTTTTTGTTTTTGTTAAATAAACAATAAAATGATGCAATATGTCAGGACCAGATGATTTTTATAATGTTCTGATATGTAAAACATTCAAATTAATAGAGGATGTACTGTCTTTTCACCATGACTGTATACATGTGTAGTATATTGGACATGGTCTCTGAAACTGTCAATGTTTTTCTGTGCTTGTCCCACAGAAATCAATTGCTAAAAGGATTAATTAATTAAATGCTCCAGGACACCTGGAAGTAAACTCTGTGGTTCTGAGGACGTGCAGGACCGAGCCTCCTTTCACAATAAACCTCTGTCAGACTGCAGGAAACCTCCAGCAGGGCTGGAACTGCTTGACCTCTGCTGCAGGAGACTCGACTGATTACTGATCGTAAGGTCTACACTGATGCATGTTGGATTTGAACAGAAAAGGTTTGTGGCATTCTCATTCAGTACAGCTGCCATTTTTAGAGAAAAAATAATGACTTCACAGCAGAAGCAATAAAATCTCTCCATAAATACCAACGTCACAAAGGTTTGATGATTCAGCAGATTCTCAAGGCCTTTTATTTTCTGTAAATCTGCATCTTCATCTATCACACGTCCCTCTGCTCCCAGCAAGCAACATCACAGCAGCCGGTTATTACATAAATCCTCCATCCTGTTGACAGATTACTGCATTAAGAGGCAGTGTTTCAAAAAACAGCAGAATACTGAGTTTTTAAGAGGAAAAGAGAGCAGATCAAGAAGTTTTGGTCAGTGCGATGAGCTCTCCCAGCTGCTCATCGCACTGCAGTATGTGTTAGATGATGAGATGAGCTGCAGAGCTTTTACAGTTTTTACATTAGTAATGCAGCTATTTCATGTTGTTGTTGTTTTCTTTAATGTTAGCATGCTTAATGTAACTAAAGGTGTGCCACAGGGTTCAGCTCCAGGACCTCTGCTATTTGTTTTACATATAAAAAATCTTGGATATTACAAGAGGAAACTAATTTTTATGCTGATGATGTGGTGAAGCACTGTTCTGCACCTACTCCTAACCAGGCTCTTTAAAACTTGTAACTGTGTAAAATTTAAATAAAAAGAGAAAAACAATAAAATAAACAATTCAAAATGAGCTACTATTTTTCATAAAATGGTACAGTTCAAACTTTTGACATGTTTTCTATGTTCTACTGTGAACAAAATGAATTTATAAGATTTGCAAATCATTCCATTCAGTTTTTATTTACATTTTACACAGTGTCCCAGCTTTTTTGGAATTGGGTTTGTATTTAGGAATTATAATTAATGACTCTTTTTTTACACCTCACATTCAGCAAAACTTAAACTGAAACTGGATTTTTACCTTATTATCAGGTCCTGTCTGTGCTTTGAGGCAAAAAAGAGACTTGTTTCTTCCCCTTTCATGTCAGTGCTGGATTATTGTTATTTATACACGTCTTCACAATGCTTATATATACTGTATCTATCACAGAGCACGGAGATCTATTACCAGCCTTTAAGTTCTGTATGTGCACTGTATGCTTGGGTCGGACAGTCTGCTTTGTCATTTCGTAGAGTCAACCACTTGTATATTCTTATTTATACGGCTGTTATTGCTTTCTGCCATCTTACTTACTGACTTACATTCATCAAAAAAGTACGGTGAGTTACCATCTTTGGTCCCAAACTTCATTCCTTCTGTCTGTCCTGGAAGTTCACACAGAATCTGGACATCAAGCATTCAAAATTGCAGCTCAACTAAAACCTAAAGTGAATCTGAGGTGATTTTAAGTGGCCTGGAGGCTGCAAATGTTTGGCCTGAATAATACTACTCCTTTTGTTTGGCCTGAAACATTAACTGAAACTGTTTTAGGCTTCATTAGTGTTGAAGTTCATAAATTTTGGTTGTTTTTGTATTTCATTCTTTATCTCTTTTACATTTGGTCTACTTATTTTGTGTATTTTTGCTGTCTCTCTCGTCTGGGACTCTTGCAAAAGAAACTTTTTAATAATGAGTTATGTTTTCCTGGTTAAATAAAATAAATATGTTTTACGCTTTTTTGATTTGGCAAAGCTTCGTCACTATGCAATCTCTGACAGTCACCACACTGTTCAAATACGAAGAACTGTAAACAATGAAATCAGATTTTAGAGGCACCAACACCGAACTTACTGTCAACAGAAAGAAATACATGCATGTGAATACTTCTCATCAGCTAATTATTTTGAAAATGTCGAGTGTTTTCCCCTCTCTCAGATTCTGTGTATTCATCTGTGAGAGAAACCTTCTCTGGCTTGGTGGTACTGCTGAAAGGGGAGCTGCTACAGTTAGGTGTCGGCCTGCAGTGAGTCTGCTGCTGCCCGCAGTCTCTGAACTCCTCACTGTGAGAAATCAGAGCTGCACTGTGGAGGACATACTGCATGGTAAGTGTTTCTGTAAACTTTAGAGGCCAACACATATCTGCAGTAAGTAGAAATACCACACAAACTCCAAATAACATGTGTACAGTTACCTCAACTCAGCAGCACATGAAACATGATGCTGATCTGTTTGTCTGTTTGTGCTCTTGGAGGCTTCTAAATTCAGAGGTTTGAATCCCCAAAGAACAGAAATATGATTAGGAAATTCTTCTTCCAAAACTACTGTCGCAGTGCCCTTGAGCACAAGGACCTTTACTGGCTGACAGCAGCAGTCTGTGGTTAAACTGGCCTGCTTCCAGTGTGAACGAGAGGAGAATGAAAGTGGAGTCTGGAACTCTGAGGACTTTTCCTGAACAAATACAGGTACAAACAAAACACCTAAAAACTCCACAAAACATGAATGTGATGACGCTTTCAGGGTTTGTAGGCTGAGAATAAAAAGCGCTGCACAAAGCTGGAAGGAGAACCCAGAAATCCAACGGGGAAAATATTGAACTAAACTCAGGAACAAGTAACAGGAACAGAGGGAAAAGTAGGATACAAGCTGGCAAAGCAGGTAGACTAACAAAGGTGAACAACCAGAAGATCTGAAAAAGACAAACACAGAAGTTTGACTGAAGAATGAGGCACAGGTGAAAACAACAGTAGGTGTAACACAATAAGGGAGGGAAGACAAAGACAGGAAGTTACATGAGAAACTAACCTTCAAGTAAAACAGGAAGTGACCAGGAGACAAAAACACGCTCAGACATGAAAACTAAACATGACGACAAACACCGGAGGCAAGAAAAACCTACAGACACAACAAAAACTAACCAATCTAAGAGGGACCAAACCAGGACTGTGGCACAAAGAGCTGCTTCCAAATATTTATTATTCATACTTTGACTTGTTCATTGGACAGGTACATTTCTCTTCCACTTGTCCAGGTAAAAGTTCATTAAATTAACATTTTACATTTTACTGCATTGGCTGTACAGTATGAAACGCTTTCACTGCATCTAATCATTTTCTTATTTGATTAGGTAACAACAGCTAATGCAGAGTGGTGTGTGCGTATTTTCCCACAAAGAAAAATTTGCACACTTCAAACATACTTCAGATTTGACCTGAACACACAGATTTCAAGAGACAGTTTCAGGTGAAATGATGAAATGTAAGGTGAGGGATTCTTGTTCGTCTGGAGTATTATTTTACAGTCGACGCGGAGTTCTCTCTTCCATGTTCTTGTGCAGTTCTGCAGTTTTTAAAATGAATTAATTCTCTTTGTGCTTTCTTTGACATTTAACTGGTTTGGGAGGGGTTCCTAGTTCTGAAAGGATCCCAAATGAGGAAGAAAGGTGATTTAAGTGACTTTAATGTTGCATGATTGTTGGTGCCAGACGGGCTGGTCTGAGTGTTTCAGAAGCTGCGGATCTGCTGGGATTTTCCCACACTACCATGTCTAAAGTTTACAGAGAATGGTCTGAAAAAGAGAAAATCCAAGAGAGCAGCAGTTCTCTGGGTGAAAATGTCTTGTTGATGCCAGAGGTCAGAGGAGAATGGTCAGACTGCTTCGAGCTGATAGGAGGGCAACAGAAACTCAAATAACCGCTTGTTACAACCAAGATCTGCAGAAGAGCATCTCTGAAGATGTCAAACCTTGAAGCAGATGAGCTACAGCGGCAGAAGACCACACCGGGTGCCACTCCTATGAGCTAAGAACAGGAAACTGAGGTTATAATTCACACATAATTGGACAACAGAAGTTGAAGAACCATTGCCTGGTCTGATGAATCTTGATTTTTGCTTCGATATTCAGATGATAGGGTCAAAATTTGGTGTGAACAACATGAAAGCATCGATCCATTCTGTCTTGCATCAACAGCTCAGGCCGCTGGTGGTGTAATGAGGTGGGGGATATTTTCTTGGCACACTTGGGGTCCCTTATTACCAAATGAGTATTGTTTAAACACCACAGCCTACCTGAGTATTGTTGCTGACCATGTCCATATCCTTTTATGACCACAGTGTACCATCTTCTGATGACTGCTTCCAGGAGGATAACATACCATGTCACAAAGCTCAAATCATCTCAAACTGGTTTCTTGAACATGACAATGAGTTCACTGTACTCAGATGACCTCCACAGTCACCAGATCTCAACCCAATAGAGCACCTTTGGGATGTGGTGGAACAGGAGATTTGCATCATGGATGCAGCTGATATATCTGCAGCTACTGTGCTATCAAAAAAATATGGACCAAAACCTCTGAGGAATGTTTCCAGCACCTTGTTGAATCTGTGCCATGAAGAATTAAGACAGTTCTGAAGGGAAAAGAGTGTCCAATCAGGTACTGGTAAGGTGAATGTAATTGTCCCAAGATAATCATAAAATACATCAGAACACTGACTGTAAATATCTCCATGATGGAAAAGGCTGCTGAGTGAGGGTGTGACCAACAAACTTAAGAAGCTGACAAAGATTTAATGACCGACTCTAAGTGGCTGCTGCTGCCCTTTAAGACGTAAAAATATCCCAAATTAATGCATTTGTCGTAAAGTTCAGAGTGTGCAGCCAAAACTACACAGAGGAAAAACTTAAAATTAGGTGTCACCTAATCTGAAAGGTCACCAGTTAATCCGAGTATAAAAATAAAAGCTTTACAGCGTACCTTTCCTTTGATGCTGACTCTGGCGTACAACGGCTGAACGTCCACATCGATCAAGGAGGTGTCCATGTGTCTGTGAGAGGAGAACGGTCAGCTATAAACAGAGACAGGTACAGAAGTATCTGCAGTCTATACTGATCAGCTGTTCAGGTGGAGAGTTTTCGCAGGACAAAATTTAAAACCCTGCCTGTGTGAAAGAAGCACATTGATGTTTTTTCCAACCTGAGCTCCGACCACCATTTAGATCTGTTTGACTTGATGTGCCGGAAATGAATTTGATTTGGTGCAAACAGCCACCACACTAGAAGGAAACCAGCTACACAAGATATGCAAGGACAAACCATGAGTAGACAGAGATCTAATTTACAGTAGAAGTTATAGTTTTAAAAAATTAAGAAAATGAGGCAGAGGTTTTTCCTTTATCTCCATCTAACTTTTAATTGTATTTGACAAAATAAGTTAAATGAAGCTGAGTGTAAAATCTCAGCATTAAATTAGGGATTTATAAAGCACAGGTCTGCTTGCTCAATCAATTTTAAATCCTTTTTAAGATGTGATTTGGTTCTAATTTTGATAAATGAAGCTGCTGAGAGTCTGTGCTCACTCCTACCTGTACACTGCCAGGTCCAAGACAATCATGTTGTTTTCTTCATCTTCTGTTAGTGAGAAATCCAGTCTGTTAACAAACACAGAGAGCAACAGTCCAGATGTTCAAACCAGGAGACGCTAACACCATTTCTTAAAAACAGCCAGCTGTAAAAGTGCACCACTGCCTACATGGTGCATCCATAGACTGTATATACAGTGGTGTGAAAAAGTATTTGCCCCCTTCCTGATTTCCTGATTTACACTTACATGTTTCAGATCATCAAACAAATTTTCATATTAGACAAAGATAACCTGAGTAAATACAAAATGCAGTTTTTAAATGATGATTTCATTTATTAAGGGAACAAAGTTATCCAAACCTACCTGCCCTGTGTGAAAAAGTAATTGCCACCTAAACTAATAACTGGTTCTTCCACCCTTGGCAGCAAGAACTGCAATCAAGTGTTTGTGATAACTGACAATGAGTCTTTCACATCACTGTGGAGGAATTTTGGCCCACTCTTCTTTGCAGAATTGTTTTATTTCAGCTACATTGGAGGTTTTTACAGCATGAACGGCCTGTTTA
>VUQS01043818.1:0-16734 GCA_015108495.1 Heterochromis multidens
AGAAAAAAAAAAAAAAAAAAGAAAAAAGAGAAAAAAAAAAAAAAAAAAAAAAAAAAAAAAAAAAAAAAAAAAAAAAAAAAAAAAAAAAAAAAAAAAAAAAAAAATATTTATAATTTTTTTTTATTTATTTAAAAAAAAAAAAAAAAAAAAAAAAAAAAAAACACATTTCCTGTATTATGTGTGTGTTGAACAATTCTATTACATGCTGAATTATATTACTGTGCAAATGTCTTGAGCCAACCCTTCAATTCTTATATTTTGCTAGGAAAATGGGAAATGGGTGCAACAATTGCACATCAAAAACTTTCTTATGCGACTTTCTTGTCATTTCTTTAGTCTTCACAAATAGTTCTCCAGTCTTCTTGAAGGACATTCCAAATCACCTCTTGCTGGATGTTGGCTGTCTTTTGCTTCTTCTCTGTCAAGATATTCTGGACTCTGTGGAGGCCAATCCATGACTAATAGTGTTCCATTGTGCGTTTTTCTACCCAGGTATGCTTTTACTGCACTGGCAGTGTGTTTGGTATCACTGTAATGATGAAAAATGAAGCCACTGCCAATCAGAGGCTTTCTAGATGGTATTGCGTGGTTGATCAAAATCTGATGTTACATTTCTGCATTTATAATTTCAAGAATTTTGACAAGATCCCCAACACCACTAGCTGAAATGCAGCCCCAAACCAAGAGAGAGCCACCATGTTTTATGGCTATAGACACTCACTGTTGAAATTCGCTCCTGACCTCCTCTGTATATACTGATCAAAAATTTCAAATTTGGATTCATCACTCCATAAGACCTGTTGCCACTGATTCTCAGACCAGTTCTTGTGTAAATTGGCATACCTCAGCCTTTTCTCCCTGTTTCTCTTCTTTAAGAATGGCTTCTTGACAGCCACCCTTCCACTGAGACCATTCCTGATGAGGCTCTGGCAAACAGATGGATCAATTGAAGGTCCAGATGCATCTCTCAGGTCCTGTCAGGTCTTTACTGAACTTTCTCTATTTCTTAAGAACATGACTTTCAGATACAGTTCATCTGTTGTAAATAGTTTTTTAGGACTGTCACTTCTGTTTTGTTTTTTGTTTTTGTTTGTTTGTTTTTGTCCTTGTCCAGTTTCCTCAAATTTTTTAAGGACTCACTGTACACCATATTGAGGTATGCCAGTTGTACACAGACTGGTGCTTTTAGATATAATGGGATGTATGAGAAGGAATTTTTTTTCCACTGGGACTGATCAAATTTGGGGAATCTGGAGGTAATGATATTAGTGACAGGCTTTCCACTGACTGGCTTTTCAATATCTAAATTGAAAACCAGATCACCGAAATAAGAATAATAAAGCCATAAAATTATTTATAAAATGACTTATGAAGGCAGATACTGGGCTGCTGAAATTGAAAGTGACAGTGAAATTGTGTACCTGAGTGCACAACTGAACTAGCAGCTTGGCAGCATTGGGACTGTTGGAGGCGAGACATCCCACTGCTGTGCTGAGATAGGCCAGGCAGGAGATGGGTTTGCTCGTCTTGGTGGCCCCACGGGGCCTTTCAGCATGACCTGAGCCTGTGCTAGGACTGGTGGAAAGACCGGCTCGGCCTGCTGCTGCCAGGCACATCAGCCTGACTAGAGTCCTGATGTCAGTCAAACCAAGGGACTCCAGACCTGCTGCAAGGCTGCAGCTTGATCCACTGGATGAGTGGAAGGAGAGAAGAGAGAAAAAGTATTTATTGCTCTGATTCCATTTACCTGTGAGACACATTTTGAAATAATTCATAAACATTTAAATAAATATTTAAATTACTGATGCAACTTTATCTGAAGGGTTGAAATGGATGTACTGTAATTATTATTATAAATACTCTCATGGCACGAGTTATTCACAGAATATTATCTTTAGACAATGCCATCTAGGAAAACAAACAAATTTCCAAATCCTACAAAAAGCTCATGTTTTTTGTTCAGGGCAGGGTTTTCTAGAAAACTTGAATGATTAAAAAAAGGCTACCTGACGGACAGCAGGGACAAGGCTCTCATCACCATTGTTCTGGCCAACAGCACTTGGGCTGCAGCAGTCACCCTCCTCAGTGCCATCACTCGGTCATGAGGGTTCTGCAGGGCTGCTGCCTGCTCACCAAGGGTCACCCTACCAGAGGAACTCTTGTCCACTGAGGTCTGACAGCCTAAACACAAACACCCACTTAGTTTACTGCCATTACAATCAGAAACACCCAACTCAATAAGACACTAAAGGCCAGATTTCCTAAAAGTCCGCACCAGTGCAAAACTCTCTAATGGCATTAAAATGACTTTCATGTGAAGACTGAGATTAAAAGGTGTGGACAGTTATTTTTGTGGCTGGTCCTAAGGCCACAAAAAGGAGTAGTAGGAGTTTCCCTTTCAGAGCACAAAATTTTTGAGGGAGGAGAATTTCAATTAAACATACAAGTGTGATTTACTAAGGTTTGTGGCAGGCAACTGACTGCAAATTGCACTGAATTTAACACAGAAAAAAATATCTTATTATACATGTGACTTAGTTGCTGCTAGGAGTGTTGAACTGGAATGCCCGGGGAAGGTAGTGTCAAAATGAGTGAATAATTGACATGGGCACATGGCTCTAAGCTGTGAGTGCACTGCCAAAGTTTTGGCTCTGTCCTGAGCTACGCCTAACACACTTCTGGTCCTCAATAATATGGTTTTAATGTAACAGAGAAGAACCTAGCATGGGGTGTCAGAAAAATGGGGGTAACAATTTCCTAAAGAGGATCCTAGGTTTGAATCCACTGGCCAGCTTGGGCCTTTATGTGTGAACTTCGCATGTTCTCCCTGTGCCTGCATGGGTTCTCTCGAGGTACTCTGGCTTTTTCCCAAAGTCCAGAAACATGCATGTTAGGTTAATCTATTTTTCTAAATTGGTCATAGGTGTGAATGTGAGTGCGACTGTGGCTGGGTGTGGTTTTGCCCTGCAATAAACTGGGGACGTGTCCAGTGTTTACCCCTCCTATTGCTCTATCACAGCTAGGATTGGTTTCAGCCCCATCCTGCCTGTATTACAGGGTGCAAAGGCTGAAAAAGGCTGAACTGGACTACTTTTTACAGTGAGCTGATCTGTTCAGTTTTTCAGGTTTTTACTCTCATTTTAATCTCTACAGAGAAAACAAAGGCACAACAGGTACAGAGCTCTGCAACATCATATCATCTTTTATATATTTTACTTGTTTTTTTTCCCTTTTTCCTCTCTCTAGTATTGGGCTACTACTTAATATACTGAAATACCTACAAAATACTATTAATGTAGAATAATGTTTAAATCTGAAAATATGCTGTTCTGGTAATACTGACTGTAATGTGAGATTAGAAGAAACTTTTGTTTGTTGCCTGCAGATGGCTGTTACACACATACTTTCTTTTGAAAGACTGAAATAACTGCAGCCTCACATGGGATGAGAAAAAGTGACGGATGCATTTACGCACATGCCACATCTGATCTGATGGTAAATAATGTTGTGTGTTTTTTTTTATATCTTACGTTAGCTATTATGCAAAGAGTTTCTATTTTTAAAGGCAGACCTGTCTGTAATAAAGCAGTTTTTCTCAGGTTAAATCTTGCACTTCACCAGAGCTGTCAGATTCATTCAGATTATTGCCCCAACCTCCAATCAATTTCTAAGGAAAGAGTTTGGCCTATATCAGAACATGTCGATTTTCTTTTACCTAGATCATTGATCTGATTTTCCGTGCTGTCCAGGAGAGAAAAACGTTCCTAAAACCTACATTACTCATCAGGTCTGCTCATTAGTGACCTGCTAATTTGCACTATTCTTGATAGATTGCGGTGATTATTGAAATTATGCTAATTTGACCCACTTCGAAAATTTTCTGTTAATGCTTTAAAAATGTTTTCTAACCTATCTGCAGTAAAGTCTCCTCCATGCTGTTGGTTGCCGTCACCATGGCAACAGAGGCTCCCAACGGATCGCTGTCTGGAAACTGGACAGCCTCAGGGACAATCCTGCGCTCACTCAGACCCAAGGGACCGGCCAAAAGCTCAAACTCCTCCTCCCCTGTCAGCTTCTCGTCTTCATCAACATCTAGCATGTCCCAATCCTCTGCAAGACAGACAGGCACCGGAATTTGAAATCAAAAGAAAACTCATAGTTAGTTGTGTCAGTTCAATTTATTATATCCACTTCCTAATTATCACCGTGCGTTACCTTCATAAACACTGTCCTGTTTTCCCAAAAGGTCAGGAGCCTGTCCCTTGTATCTGAGTACACACCACAAAATAATATCACACAAAGAAAATCTTCAGCTATAATATAACAAAGTACAGAAATACAATACACTGCTTCTTACTAGATTTTTTTTCCCCACAATGGGTTACCATTCTCTAAATTTAAAACAATTTATTCAATACACAAGTGTGAAATCTAATTTTCAGTTGCTAAACACACTTGATGCTAGCAATAGTGTGGTTATAGACTGTTCTGAATATTAACCATGAGATGTCTAAGGTGAAGTGGCTGAAATATAATGCTGCAAGTTCTTGGCCAATCATAAATGTTAAGTGAACATACGACCCCTCGAGCAAGGATTTTGGGGAGGTGAAATAGTTTCTCAGTAATTTAATTTAGATCCTGGTCCCTGCTGTAGAAATGCACAATTCTTCCAAAGTTCCTATTCTCTAGGGAAAGTTCCTGTTCCTTTGTTGGCTGTCCTATACAGGAGTGCATACCTCTCCACAATGGGGACTTTGGCTTTACTTTTGATTGCCAAGTACTTCTCTCTGCAGCCACCACACAGCAGGTAGTAGGGGTTTCCACTCCCACACTCCCCTCCGAACCAACCATCCACATAGGAGCCGTTGCTGCGGTAGCCTTGCCGGTTGGCGCTGCGCCCACAGCCTGGGTGGCTCTTCTTCATGTGCTGATTGAAATTGGCCACGTTGGCCTCACACAGCTCACACACTACCACTTCATCTCGATCATCTGTCTCGCACACATGCTGTGAGTTGAGGTACAACACACACATTCACATACAGGGAGATAAATTCAAGTTTACACGACACACAAAAGACAAGGATGTTTTAGAGAAACAAACATTCGTGCAATGTAATCAGAACCTCTGCTAACTATTAATAAGCAGCCACTTATCAGCACTGAGAATAAAGACCAGTTATCCAAAAGATGAGTTTCATTAGTTGCATGAGTTAAGCTTTCAGGGGCAATGTTTAAATAAATGAGGGTGTCTCAGATGTGTTTATTTCAACGTGCATGTGAGTTTACTCAAAGTGAGAAGTAATGCAAGTTAGTGAAAGAGCAGAATCATGATGGCAGCTCTCTGGCCATAGCATAAAGTCACACACACCCATGTTGGCCAATCCAGTACCTCCGGGATCCACATTCCCAGAATGTCAGTGTCACTGGCGAGGTCCTGGCCAAACATGGCCTCCATGGTCTCTTCATCAAGGTCCATCTCCAGCTCTTCATCCAGGTTGAAGTCATAAAGTGCACCTGGGTCTTGTTGCTGCTGAAGGGACGAGACCTCCCGACGTGACTGGCTGTGGTGAGCCTGCACTGAGCGGTACAGTCCAGCTACAAAGGAACGGAAGTTTATTCTGAGCTTCTGAGAGAAAGATAAATGTTCACTCTGTTTTTTTTCTGTGAAGAAAGATAAAATATACACTTGTGAAATGTTCTCACCAGCACGAGCCAACAGTGTGCGCGCAGCCAGATCAAAGCGGTGTTTCCTGCCAGCAGCAGAGCGGCCTCTGAGTGGGGCACTGCTGGATCCAGATGCACTGTCCTGCTCCAGACCCTCAGGACTAGAAGGCAAAAATATACACTTCATTTTTATTTGCTTAAATTTTAGACAACTTTAGGTTATTCTTAACAGAGTAGTTGTCATTTTGTGGAAAAAGAAACACTCATTAAATCTTGATCCCTGTGTCAGGAAGGTAGTCAGCCCACCACTATTCTGTGGTGGGCTGACTACTTCCTTCTGCCCTCATCATTGAGTTGCAATCTGTGACACTATGTTAAATTTTAAACATATGACTCATTCACAAGAATTTATTCTCATTGTTCCTTAGTGCTTTCGATTTTTCAAATTTAGGTACAGGGTTCTAAAAGCATCGCAAGACTACGTTCTACTCCTTTGCAGTCCCTCAGCTCAAAACTCTGGCTACGGGTATTAGAATGAATTTTCCATCTCCTAGATAGATTAAATAATCTCTCTGTCATCTTGGCTCCAGCTGAACTAAACAGTGAGTTTAGGTTTTAGGGAGGGGATAATGCACTATGTGAGCAAGCTTGTTTTTGTTTTGTTTTTGTCTACATATTTACAGTTTTGGTCAGAAGTTTACATACCCTCACGGGCATGAATGTAATCGTAATTTGGGGATTTAATGATTTCTTTGAACTGTTCTTTTTCCAGAGTCAACTGATTATACAGTATACAACTTTAATGACTTTAAAAAACAAGAATTGGGTGCACAAATTTGAATTTATTTTGGATTTTCTCTAATCCACACAGGTTCAAATATATACATACACCTCACTAATATTTGGTTAAATGTGCCTTAGCAGAACCAGACACATTTGGTAGCCATCAACAAGCTTCTGGCATAATTATAGCTGGATATTTGACCACTCTTTGTGGCAGAATTGGTAGAGTTAATTTAAATTATTTGATTTCCTGGCATGGACCTGGCTTTCACAAATTTTCAATAGGGTTGAGGTCGCACCTTGGGAAGGCTTAATGTTAGCCTGCTTTATCCATTCCAAAAAGTTTTGATGTGTGTTTGGGATCATTATCCTGTTGGAACACCCTATTGTGTGCAAGTTTCAACTGTCTACATGTTGATTAGAGGTGAAGCTAAAGAATTTGGAGGTAGTCGTCCTCCTTCATTATTCCATGCACTTTGTGCAACACACCAGTACCAATGGCAGCAAAATAGCCCCTGAAGATGGTGCTACCATCACCATGCTTGTCAGTTGGTATAGTGTTTTTAGGTTTGAAAGCCTCAGTTTTATTCCTCTAAGCATACATCTTGCCATTGTGGCCAAATAGCTCAATCTTTGTCTCGTCTGACCATAAACTTTTCTCCAGAAGGCATTTGGCTTGTCCATGTGGGTACCTCCAAATTTCAGCCAAACTGGGGCTTTTTTCTTGGTTGGCACCTTCTCAGGTGGCTGTAGCTCAGGAGGTAGAGCAGGTCATCTGCTAATTGGAAGGTTGGTGGTTCAATCGCTGTCTGCATGCCAAAGTATCCTTGGGCAAGATACTGAACCCCAAGTTGCTCTCCGGTCCATTCACTGGAGTGTGAATGTATATGAATGTTAGATAGAAATACACTTAGGCATAGAAAAAAGTGCTTATGTGATGAGGCAAGTTGTATATAAAGCGCTTTGAGTGCTCAAGTAGAGTAGAGAAGTGCTAAATAAGAACCAGTCCCTTTACCATTCAGTGCATGATAATGTAAAATTTGCTTCACTATGGAAGCTAATGGCAGGCTCAAGCCTTTGTGGTTCCTGAACATCCTAACCAATTTCCTCTCATTTGAGGGTGACAGTTTGGGTTTTCTTCTGAACCTTGCCAAAGGTCAATTAGTTGAAATGACGATCTTGGAATCTGCAGTTGTTTAAAAATGGCTCCAAGAGACCTTCCCAACTTGTGTACATCTACAATTCTCATGCTTAGATCTTCACTGAGTTCCATGGACTTTCCCATTGTTCTGAGTATTGATCAATCCCAATGAGTGCTGTCAAACAAATCCTTTTTATACTGGCAAAGAAAAACTACAAATTGTAGTCAATCATGATCGCTAATGAGAAGTTAATATGCCTGGGCCTTGTCAAGTTAAAAGACATTGTAGAAACTTCAGTATTACTTATTAAAAGATTTAAGTGATAAGATATTAAGTGAATGTATGTATATATTTGAGCCTGTATGTATAATTTTTTCATGTGTGGATTAGAGAAAATCCAAAATAAATTCACATTTATGCACCCTAGTCTTATTTTTTAAAGTCATTAAAGATGTGTGCAGTATAATCATTCCCGACCTGGAAAAAGAACAGTTCAAAGAAATCATAAAAACCCCAAAATTACTGTGGCATACTTGCCCATGATGAGTGCATGTAACACTTCTAACCACAACTGTCTTTTTTAAAAAACATTATTTATCATACTACTACTCTTTGTGACCACAGTAATTTAAAATACATCATGCTGCAAGATATTGTGGGTCCAACATTTTGGATTCTTTAAGATCTCTGCTATGAATACACTTTCAGAATTCCTGTTGTACCTTTCGCTGAAACCTTCCTCCATTTCTGAAGTGTCTGCACTGGCTATGACCCCGGGAGAGCACAGATATGAGTTCTTATCCAGAGATTTGCCTCCAGCAATTGCTGTGGCACCAGGACAGGACGAATCGGAGGCCTCACCGCTGACACCGCTGCCTCTGGTGTGAGGCTCGTCTTGATCATTCTCTGTACCTGGATGTTCTATCATCCACATGGCTAGCACAGTGATGTTTTGAGCATCTGCCTCTCCTCGAGCACCTGGGATAAAAACACATCAGACAGGTCAATGTACTGCAAAATTCAGCAACACTACCATTTGTAGGGGAAATCTTGAATTCCAGCCATGCCACAGACGCATAATGCACAAGTACTTTGTTATATAGGAGCACAAGGGAGGTAATGTCCTGAGAATATTTAAGATTAATGATGTAAAATTAATCTTAGGGTGAAAAAAAATAAATCAATATCTACATTTTTTTTGGAATATAATCCTTTTACCCTGACTTTACACATTTTTAAAACTTACAATGGCCTTAGCTGTTGACCTGTCAGTCAAAGAAATCAAGACTGAAGAACATTTTTTTTCCATTTTCTAACATTTTACAGTCTAAAGAACTGATCAATTAATCAAAAAATAATATGCTAATTGTATGCCTGGCAGGCACTTGCTCTTTCTCCTTACTGTTTTATGATTCTTAGAAAAGCTTACATACAGTGAAATAAATAAAGGGGAGCAGGTTACTGGACATAGACTGACCAGTGGCTTCTAGAGCTTTAGTGATCTGGCGCAGGGAGAAGCCCATCTCCAACAGAGGCACAGCAATGGCAGGTGGGGGGGGAGATGTGGACAGTCTGCTGCTGGGGTCTGACAGGGCTGAAAGAAATAATAATGACATCCTCATTAAATCTGGGTCAGGAGTGTGAATACAGTATCAAGAGATGCAAAATGTCAAAGTTTATGTCAAATGACCCATATGCAAAAAATAAATCAGAATTACAATTAAAATGTTCATGTTTGTGTTTTCTGTTTTCTCAGCTTAAAAAAAATATCCAGCAGCCTTCCTTTCCATTTGGATAAGGTCCTAGCTTTCCAAAGGACAACCAAAATTGTTTTGTACTCATTGCAGTGTGGCATACTTACAGGTACCTGTTCTGTTTTGTGGTCTGGTGGGCTGGGAGTCAGGGGAAGTGAGGCTTTGCCTGCGGCCGACCTCATCTGATGGAGAGGTTGGTAAGGACGACACTGGAGGAGTCTGGGCTCGACGTGTTGGAACAAGAGTGGTGGTAGGGTAGCTGGAGAACATTTGCCTGCAGATGGATTAAAATAATCATCTCGTTTTAATCCCACATGGAAAACAAGGCTACTTGTTAGCACTAGTTGAATAACAATATGTGCCATCTGTTCTGACCTGAGGAGGCTGAGAGGCATGACCCCGGGAGACTCAGAGGCAGGGACGGTCTCTGTGTCGGTGACAGGTGTGGTAGCGGTGGTAGTGTCCTCCAGGGAGGAGCTCATAAAAGAGGTAGTGCTAGAGGCTGAGGGGCTGGTGGTGACAGGAGTTTGTGCCAACTGTTCACCTTCTGTAACTTCCCCCTCACCTTCTGGCTCACTTCTCATGCCTGAGACAGATAAAAAGGAAGCAAATTTACAGCTTTATTGTACGTTGACTGATTACAAACTGGATTCTTTTAGGTTTTTTAAACTGGAAGATTACTTGCAATGAGCATGGTACAATCAAATATCTGCATATTCTCACCAGGCTTTGCTTTTCCCCCACTAGGCTCCTCCAACAACCCATTTACAACTAGTTTGTAGATCATAGCCTGTGCTCTCTCCAGGTCTGCCAGGCCCAAGGCTCGCTTGATAGGGGAGCGCATTACTGCCCGCTTCACCATATGGCGCATGAGGAACTGTAGAGCTGCCCGCATCTCGACCTCCTCCTGACATACTGGTGAGGTGGCAGCTGTGTTTCCACTGGTGCTGGCATTTAGATCAGCATTGTGCCCACTGGGTGCTGCTTCCGGTAACACCTAGATGTCAGGAAAGAACTGGTGGGTAGACATCTGGTAATATTTGACCCAGATCTATTTTTCATTTCACCTACTTCAGATAATTTATTTATACACAGATTCCAAATTTTCCAGTTACACAGCAGGTTTAGTATGACTTTCACTTCAGATGGACATGAAGACCTGAAACAGCTAACGTGGCTCTGTCCACATGCACCAACACCTAAAATTGTATTATTGTAGGGTCTTTACCTTACAATATAAAGCGCCTTGATGCGACTGTTGTTGTGATTTGGCGCTATATAAATAAAATTGAATTGAATTGAAATTAAATTAACATGATATATTACAACTTAGTTTTATGTGCAGCCAGTCAGGCTACAACCAAATTAACACTTACTCACTCGCCTTAAACTAATTCTAACATTTCTGTACACAGACAATTCAGTCCCTATACAGCCAGAGTCAGAACTTGGCTCCCAAACTTTATATGTTTTAAAATTGTAGCCCACTGGAGAAAAAAAACAGTTTTACCAGATTAAACATAAACAATATATAGTTCATAAAAGAGCTCCATTGGACCTCAAGTTTCCACTGCTAAGACCTGGGCCTAAATGAAGTTCCAGGGAAACTATATTACAAAAAACCCCAAAGTTCCTGCTTGCAGCATAAAAAAATTCTGATTGGTTGAGTATATGCAGCATTTGTGCGCTCAGTTGGAGCAGCACAGCATTATACCACTCCATTTACCATTTTATCTATCTTGCGGCTGGTCTCCATGAAGGCTAGAAAATCTGCTTGCTTGCTCAAGGATAGTATTTCAGGTATTTCGAATTTTCTTTGCTGCTACTGCTCATCTCTTTTTAAGTCTCAATGACTCAATTTGAAAAGCAGTAAAACACAACAGCAACTGGATGACTTTGGATGGAAGCATGCCTTAAGCTTTGCAACTGTTCACTCCAGCTTCAAATTTAACTACAAACGGTCTTCTTAAAAACAACCCACGGACATAAATTTGCACATTTCTATAGAAGTCAAAGATTTCTGGTAAGAATTCATATTAACTGCACAACATGCAAAGTGGTGCATGAATTGCTGTACCTTTGGTATAAGGAGCAGCTCAGCATACTTGCTACAGCTGAGCAGGGCACTGAGGGTCTTCATGGATCCCAGGTAGAGGTAGGACAGCTGCACAGCATGGATCTCTGACTGGGTGGTGATGGAGGAAGGAGAGGGCTCATGACTGCGGGAGCCATGATCATGGCCTTTCTTCCTGCTCCCCTCAGCAGGAGCATGAGGAGATGAAGGGAAAAGGGTCTCATTCCCACCTACCCCACCTCCAGCCACAGAGGAGATCTCACTCTCTGACTTTGAGCTGGGTGCCACATGTGCTTTCACTTCATCAAGACTGTGGGACACTCGTAGATCAGAGATTGTGGCAGTTGAAGGGGCTCCAACATTATCTTTTGGGTCATTACGGTTGTGCCCTTCACAATCTGCCTTCTCATCACTGCTGGTTGGCTCGTGCCCAGTCGAGGCTGTGTTGCGGTGCTTCTTCTCATGGCGTCGGGCACTGAGCTTAGTGGCAGTCTCCTCATGGATGCTGGTAAGGTAGGTCAGGTCCAACAACAAGGAGGCAGTGAGGCCACGGAAACGTGCCACATCGAAGGGCAGAGGCTCACAAGGCTCCAGGTTGTACAGTGGAGTGTCACTAGGCGACCAGAAAGTTGGGAAGCTTTAATAGAAGGGAGTGGAGAGTGAAAAGAGAAAAGGGAAGGAAACACAAAGTGAGGGAAAGGGCAGGAGAGAAAAAGCACAGCATGCGAGACAAATAAAAAGGTGTATGATACATGACCATGCCAGACGAATGCATTAATAATGAAGCAAAAGCCCGAGTCAAGATGTGAAAAAGTAAAATGGAACAAGGGAATATGGAGAGTGAAATGATGATTAAAAAGTAGGAGGCTGATGTAGCGTCAGAAAAACGTAAAAACACATTTAGAAAGAAACATTGAGAAATCACATTCAGCTCCATCTGTGGCGTCAACACATTTCAGCAGCCATGTGCTCATCCTGCTGATGGACGTATGCCTAGAGGAAAGGTCGTTTCACGTCACCAACTCAGAATGCCATGCACAGCACTGCTGTTGAACCAGCAAACATGTGATGTTACCCTTTTCAGCCACTGAAGTCATTATTCAAGAGAAAAATAACTTGTTAAAGTGTTGCAGAAGTCTAAAGGTCACTCTGCACTTTACGTGACTGCTTTTATTAATATCTAAATACAAATATTTGATAATTTGCTGTACATTATGAATAAGCAAATAAAAAGCAAAAGCAGCCACATAGAGGAAAATGCCAAACAAGAAAAAAAATACTGGCAACCGTCAGTGGTACCCCTCAGCCTCCTAGTAGATAATAGTATAAAATCCTATGTCGCTTCGTTCTGAAGTTATAAAATTCAGAAAATTTTCAGAAAACTTGACCTTAACCTTGACGGCGAAGTCACCGAGATTTGAACTCGTCCGAGATTTTCAGTAGATGCACCTATGGTATGAATTTGAAAGTCCTAAGTTACTTCCTTCTCGAGCTATCACATTCACAAACTTGGGTGTCCATGCCACCTACCCGCCGGGGTGACGACAATACCCTATCAGCCTTTTTGGCTGAGGGGTAAAAAAGGTACCATAGCAAAACTTCTCATTCAATACCTGATAGTGACCTCAGCTTCATCCCACTGCACCTTAGCTGAGGTACTCCCTTCCTTCGCCACGCCCAGCAGAGTAGCATGCCTTCCGGTCTGTTTGTGCACACATCTGCCTCCAACACGAAGTCCTGCATCTGCCCCCCCAATCACTGCCAGGACAGGCCACACGTCTGTGCAGAGGGTTCTCAAGTGGTGCTCCGACAGCTCTCCCAAGCCATGCTGCCGTCCGTGGCGACCCTTCTCCTCCTCCATTCGAGTGGGTGTTTCCTGGGTTTCTCTCTGGGTGTCATGCTCCTCGCGGCTCTGCACTGAGCGGCTCTTTTTCAGCCTCTGACCCACGCCACTGCCAGAAGCACTGGCTGATTCTCTAAAGCATGGCTTGATTTTGTGAAGCCGTTCGATCATAGTCTTGTTGATGCGATGGGTCCAGTGGTCGGTGCGATGCAGGATGCGAATCAGCTGTATTGTAGCTTCAGCCAGCACTGTGGCCATAGGGCTGCAGACAGGATCCCCAGGTAGGAGGTCTCGCGGTGTTCCCCTCATCTGCATATCACATATCTTAACCTAGAGATCAAAGATAAGGACAAAACATATACACCAAGTAACATATACTTAAATATCCTGTTTGAGGTGATTTTAGATTGTGTTATGCGTTTTAGGTATTTCATGACTAAATGTTTAAAAGGCTTGCCTCAGACCTAGCCACCTACCTTCTCTCCTGGGTTACTGCTATAGAACATCACACAGGGATAGAGCTCTGTGGCATCCACATCCTCAAAGGCTAACTTGGGCTCCTTTGGAATCATGTTAGTAGTTAAGGAGAGGCAAAAAACACAGAATATTGATTACAGTGGATACAAATATGTACTATTTATTTCCAATATGAGTCTAACTAGAGTCTTTTCATTTCCACAAATAACTGACTGCTCTCCTCTTTTCCCCCTCACCTCTCCATTCTTGCCAAAGGAGATGGTTCTTGCTTCCATGTCCAGGACACAGGTGATAAAATCTCCCTGAGTAAAGCTGCTAAGTGTCAGCGTTTGCTCTCCATTGTGATAGAGGTTTCCACTATATGCTCGGTACAGCCACATATCTGACGTGGTGCGGTGGTTGAAGTCGTGCACGGGCCATCGTGAGACACCCACACATGTCCCCTCATTGCCTCGGTTCTCCTTCACAATGTAGAACTACAGGTGACATCAAACAAAAATTTAATCATCATTAACATGTAGAGAGGAAAAGAAGAAGACTGCTTCCACCTCTGTATTAAACATCTATCTATATTAGGAAATCGTTAAAACAAAAATATTATTATTATAAGCAAATCAAGTAGAAAAGTTGACTAAAAACAGTATTAATCATCTTCTTCTTAGGGTTCTCTGAGTAATAAAGATCCAATAAGACAAATTCTGTACCTTCCATTGGTAGCATCCAGAGGAAATACCAGTTGAGGCCAGGCCATAGCCTTTACCCCCACTGCCATGCGTCAACCCCTGACCATTTTCCACCACACAACACTGAGCCTTTTCTGGGTCAAAGGATACCTCCTGAATGGGAAGGTTCTCGTCCTCTTCCTCTGTCTCTCCCTGTGAATTAAAGCAGCTGTAAGTTACACAATCAAATAAAGATGAACATACATCCATTGCTAGCAGAGGTTGCAAACCTGTAGTTTGAGCTCCTGAACTTTTTCTTTAATCTGGATAGAGTGTTTGGCTTGAGCAATAGGGGCTTCCCACATGCAGTCAGAGAGCAGGGAGAAGAGCCGTTCAATGACCTAGAGGACAACAAAATATTAAAGCTGGCTGGCTGGCTGATGGCAGTCTCTCACTGAGGACTTGTACAGAGAACCTATTGGCACCTGTGTCATTTGGTCATCCTCCATACTGGCCTCACAGGCAGGTAGGACAGCCTCCAAAACATGAAGAGCTAGGAGCCGAGTTCTCAAGTTTCCCACCAGAGGAACACCTACATTTAACAGCCAAAGGGAATTCAGTTTTCAGTTATGTTTATGTTTGATAAAGCACTGCACGTTTATCTGTGTTGTTATAGTAGCTTGTCATACCTGAGCAGCACTTCTGTGCTGCAATGTTGAGCAGCACTTCAGTCCATTTGGGGGATGCCATCTTGGACTGGATGGCCTTGGAGGACACCACCCTCCTTAGGAAGACCAAGAAGTCACCAAGGTGCAGCTCAGCCGTATGCTGCTTGCGCAGCAAAGCTAAAAATCAGCAAAATTGCAACATAAATATAACAACAGGTTGCACTAATGGAATACAAAATTTCAGTCATTTTCTCTGTAGCAAATACTGTTCACACCAGATAAACTAAAGTTCATTCAAAAGTGCATCACTTATTTGAATGTTGTTAGGTTCTATCATCATTTATAACTTCTATATCAGAAAATTTATACTTGAGAAAATCAACAAGACTTAAACAAATAAGGGAAACACTACATGTGCATATTATCTTATAATATGTATTACCACAGAGATGATTAGAGAGTAATGACAACAAATATAAGTTTCACCTCTGAAGTCTTTCTTTTCAGAGTCTGCGCTGCCCTCATGTTTGTCGTCTTCTTGGTCTTTTCCAGCAGAAAGAAGACTAACTCCTGCCTGAGACAGCAGGTTCTTCAATTGACTGCAGAGCAGGTCCAGCAGTGACTGTACAACCTTGGGACTCAATTTGTCTGCATATGTTCTGCAAATTCAAGGAAAGACACTCATGTTGCGCTGGTTCTGATTTACAAATTTCTCTATACACCTTGTTAAGCTCCTACCCTGTGCTGATGGCCAGTATTTGCAGCAGCCGTGTGGAGGCTACCTTCAGGGCAGTGCTGAGCTGAGACACTCCAGGTTTTTGCAGGAGCTGGAGGGGCTGCCCCAGCATGGTCTCTGTACCGCAGAGCTGGGACAGCACATTGAGCAGCCCACTGGAGATGGCCAGAGACACGTCCACTGGCTGGTAGCGAACGCTCAATGCAAACACAGTCACCAGCAGGAGGCGCTGCTGAGCTTCTACAATGACAAAGGAAAGGAGAAGCAGAAGGAAAAGGGTCAGACAGGCCGCTGGGCAAAACTCAAGGGCTGGGCCTTGTCTTTTAGAGGTTTTTTAGCCTCAATTCTATACAGCGGTAGTTTGGATTACCTATGTGGTGCTTGTTTGCCTGAAGTGCTCTTTCCAGTGTGACAGACAGTTGCTGGTAAATCTTATGGACAGCAGTCTGGATTTCCATTTGGAGGCTCCTCTTAGCTGCTTTTACACCATCCTGTCAAAAACACCCACACAGAAACAGACAAAAAAAGTCATCATTCCTCTGCAAATTACTCAATCAGTGAGGATTATCCTATGGATGTATGCAAAAGGGTTTTTAGAAATCACAATGGTATAATTTTCAATTCCGTTTGACTATAGAGGCCCCTCTTTCTATCAAACAGATACACAGATGCTATGTTGAGGATATAGTGCACTGCAAAAAAACACCACCAGACGGCAGTATGAACTGGTAAACAGTAAGCTAAGCTCAGTGAGCTGTGAAAGACGGCAACTGTGAGAAATAAACTAAGTGTAACTAGTGAACTGCTTGAAAGTATTCTGTTTACTTTCATCTGTTTTTTTTTTTAAGGTGAGCCAACACAACAGACAAAGCTATGTGCAATTTGTATTAAGGCTCTAGAAAGTTGCAGCTAAAGAAGATAACCAGTAAAC
>VUQS01043819.1:0-14192 GCA_015108495.1 Heterochromis multidens
TTGTGCTCCGTCCCAGTCTTGTCTCTTTGTTCGTATTTCCTGTATTAAGTCAGTCGTGTCCCTGTCTCCCCAATAGTGTCCCCGTGTCTGTCTGGTCTCCCTGTGTTTTGTCTCCGTGGCTGTCTGTGTTCCCTGTCTGGTCTAGTCAGTGCATTTGTAGTCCTGGTCCTGGTGTTGTTCCCATGTTCATCTCTCTGTGTTTCGTCCTTGTCTCCCTAGTCTGTCATGTCTCCATGTCTGTTTATCTCCAGTTTCAGTGTGCGTGTGTTATGTTTCTTGTCTTATTGTGATAATCTCTTGTCTAGTGTGCGTTGTGTTGAGTCTTACTTCCCTTGTCTCGTTATTCATGATTTGCTCCCGCTGTGTTTCCCATGTGTCTCCACTTCCCCTGATTGCCCACCTGGGTATATACTGTCTCTGTCTCCCCTTGTCCATTGTGAGAGCATACTGTTCGGTTCCCCTGTGTTATTCTGTTTCCTAGTGTCTCAGTTCCCCAGTGAGGTTATAGTTTGCATTTGTTCTTGGTTTAGTTTTGTGTTTACCTCATGTGGTTTCTACTTCAGCTCAATAAAGGGCTCGCCTTTTGTTAAACTCTGCCTGCCTCTGCGTCGCATCACCTCACTATAATAAATAGTACTGCCATCCTTGTTCATACTTTGGTTATGTCCCATACTGATTGCTGTAACTCCCTTCTCTTTGGTCTTCCTCTCAAGTCCATTCATAAACTTCAGCTGGTCCAGGACTTCCTCCATTTGTCATATCACACCTGTCCTTCAGCAGTTTCACTGGCTCCTGGTTAAATACTGTATTGATTTCAAGATTCTGCTTCTCACCTTTAAGGCAATCTATAACCTCTCTCTGCAGTACCTCTCTGAACTTCTGCACGTCAGCACACCCATTAGCACTCTCAGGTCTTCTTCTTCTCTCCCTTCCACCTGTTTGATTACCATGAGGTCTAGAGCCTTCACTTGCTCTGCCCCTCACCACCAGACATCTGTAACTCTGACTTTCTCACCACTTTCAAATCCTGTCTCAAAACGTACCTCTTTCTTGGGTTACTCACTCTGATTGTCTTGCACCTGTCATATGAATGAATCCTCTGTTCTTAATGATTGTATGTTGTAAACTTGTTTTATTGACTTGAGGATTACTATTACTAAGTCCTAGTCTCAACATCACTGAATCAGTCTGTTACAGAAGCAGCAGAGAGTACTCCACAGTGCAAATACACTTAAGTTAGTGCAGTGGTCACATCAAAAGCTGATTTAGTTTTTTTCTATTTATTTATTTTTTGTCTACTGCACTATGTCATAAGAATAAGAATAAGAATAAGAATAACTTTATTGATCCCAGAGGGAAGTTAATTGATAAATTGAAAAAAAAACATTATACTTACAAGCTTCCTTTTTTTACTTTTGCAAAGCACTGTATGTTAAAATATGAACTGTGGGTCATACAAGACTGCAAATACACCCTGGACAGGTCGCCAGTCCACCTATGCCCAGTTTACTATCACTAATTAATCTAACATGCATGTCTTTGAACTGTGGGAGGAACTGGGTTGAAACGCTAGACACAGATATAATGCATCAAAAAAAGAGGAACTTGGGTCACAAGTTAGCCAACAACTGTGTGACAGATTTTAAATTTGAAGACCACAAAGAGGTTACAGGAGGTTAACAAACCCAGCAAACTTAAACCTAACATGCTGTGTTTGCAAGGACTGCTTTCAGTTCTATATCAGTCACTGCCTTCGCTACAGCAGGCTTCACTGAAATGTGACAGCATGTGTAAAATGTTTACATGCACTGAAACTAAAAGCAACTTCCTCTGGGTGAGTACTGACAATTTAAACACATACAGACAAGGTTGAGACTGACCATGAAGAACTGGCAGAGGGTGATGTGGGGGAAGATGTTGTGTGCCTTGTTCTTGCCGCAAGAGAGGCGGGACTGCTTCCAGAAGTGCGTGAGCTGGTGGAGCAGTGGCCCACTGGGTCGCAGATATAACACATACTCTCTGGGTAGAGGATCATCCAGGAAGGGGTCATCGACATGGGAGAAGAGCCTGGAGCGATCAAGGGGATATCAAGTGATGAAGGAAAAAAAAAAAAAGAGTGAGAAGTGGGAGATAAAAAGCAGAGGGAACAGCTAATGTCCAGCAGAGGGCAGTGCTGTTGTAAGAGCAAACTGATGTGTCAATAAAATGTTAAGTTAGGTCAGTATATTTTTGCCATGTCAATAATATCTATTTGACTTCCTGTTAAGCAATAATAACAGGGAGAGAAAATGTGAGTGTGTGTCTGCGTTGCTCTCACCAGTCACAAGCTGCCTGGACGTTTTTGCCTCCTGTCGAAACCAGAGCTTTTAGGCTGCAAAGAGGAAGAGAAAGGGAGCGAGAGAGATCAAAGCACAGCCACACAAATCAATACTTTCTCTTCCGGACTGTCTTTATTAGGAGGAGACTGCTGCGCTTCCATGTGACCATGAACAAAGAACAAACATCCTGAGAGAGCAGTAAAAAGACAGCAAGCACACAATAATTCTTTCATTATTCATACCAGAGGTTCACGAAACACACTGATTTGAAGCAGCCAGTTTCCTTGCTAAGAAAGCATTAAGACAATCTGGTTCTATCATCAATTAGGTCTGGCCACCTATTGGGAGATGCATATCCCTGTTTTTGGTGTTTACTGGGGTTGAACTTGAAGTTGAGTACGGTTCTGTTACAAGACATTCAAATCATGGCAACTCAGCTCATTGCTTGAAAATGTAGACCTACAAAGCCAAATGTTACAATATCATGATCTACTATAAACGACATACAACAATCCTTTTTGTTTTAATATAATGGTCATTAAAATGAACAGTTCCTACCACAAGATTTATCTGTGTCATTTTATACTCTAATTTCTTAAGCCTCTTTTTTTTCTAAAACAGAGAGCTGATTGAATGATTACTCTTGAGTGTTCAAAATCTAATTAGCATCTTTTTATAAAAGCTCTGTTATTGCAGGCTGCCTCTGAAGGGATTTGCTGATTTGAGGAGCTTTCTTCAGCTCTTAGAGGACTAAAACAGAGTATCTGCAAGAGACAGTCATTCAGACGGTTCACAGTATACCCCCACTGCAAATCTTTGGTGCACAATAGGAGACTTAGCACAAGCTTTGCTATTTCTTAATATTTCTTGTTTTTGGTATTACAACCTGTAACCAACTAAAGAAAAAAAGTGGTCCATTTCATTATTAAACAGGGAATACATTTTAAGTAAATGCACATTGCATTTGCAGCAATTAAGCTTTAAAACTCAGCTACAAGCCACACAATTCCATCTCCTTTGAGCTTTGCGTGTTGTGTGAAAATAAAGCAGAACTCTGAGTCAATACATCTCCCATTCATTGCATTTGATAACCCTAAAAACAAAACCTTCATAATAATGTCAGATTTTTCTAAAGGATATCTGTATTGTCCCATAAGACAGCTCTGCTTGTTGCTACTCTTAATGGCAACTCTAATGAGCCATAAAACTGAACAAGGGTTGTTTTCTGCACCATTGTTTGGTCTCCATTTGACTGAATTTACAGCGTGATACGGACAGCGTTCATTGTGCCGCCCTGGTGTTCGAACTCAATGAGCTATTTTTAAATTTGTCCCATTGAGAGGGTCCTAGATACAGCGAAACCTCCAAACCCCGGGGCAGTGTGCCCTGACAGAGCACAGCGTGCATGATGAGAGCGCCAAGCCTACAGGACTGTAACAGATGGCTCACACAGATCTACTGCATCGAGCACATAAAGCCTTGAGTTATACATGAGCTACAAAGAGAGTCAAAAATCTGGTTCGTCTCCTGTTCATTCACCTGAACTGGCTGACTTTGACGATAGATATGACATATTACTTAAATGATTCATTTTCATCACAGAAGTAAACCACCACTGTAAGGAGGAGCCTTAAGAAAGAGGGTCAGTTGTCTTATTGAAAGATTCCACCTGGTGCTGTGTGGAGGAGGAAAAGAAGGGGATTTTCTCTCAGAAGTCATGATGGGATTACATGCAGATGTGACTGAGACGTCACAAAATCCAATCCAGGCTGGAACATTGGATTCTTGCTTCTTATCTCCTGGGTATTTTATGAGAGTGAACCCTTGTAACATTAAATAATAGTAAAGCTCTTAGTGCAGAGTCACTGAGCAAACTGACATACTTGATGCAACAGCACTCGAATTTAATCTGTCCTTTTTTAAGCTTTTCAAAGGAGAAGAAACCCTGTTCCACGCATAAATAATAATACAGCATCAAACAGGAGATACAGCATGGTGTTGCCTTTTTTATCAGTGACGTAGCACATATTTTTGTAAAGGGTAAATAAGAATAGTGTTTTACACAAAAGACCCTTTAGTATGTTGTGAAAATGTAATGCACAAGGTTGGAGTTTAAGCTTCAGCTTTTCATGGATCAATCCCTATGAAAAATACATCAATCTGACTGGAGAAACTTCAAAATAAGAACATAAAAGCAAATATTACTGATATGTTTGACCCCAGACATGAGTTTAAGTTAACAGTCACTTCACAAATACGACTGCCTTAAACTTGTCTACTTTTCTACCTTTATTTAATCAATAAAAGAAACTCTTCAAATTTCAGAATCTCTTTCGTGAGAGTGTCCTTTACTGAGTTTGTTTTTTGTTATTTTTCTCATGATGGTGGTTGATGGCTTGCTTTGGAGTCATTATACAGGTGGCCAGAGTATTCACACTCAAACCTCTAGTGTGAATCCTCTGGTAGAAGTTGTTAAAACTCATCTTTCTTGTAAATGTAATGTTCTCACTTGAGATCTTCCATGTATAGTCCGCTTAGAAAAGAATATTTAATATAAAGCTACTGATTAAACCCAATGTTTTGAAAGAAGAAAGAAATGACATTCATGGAATGTATTCCTTCACCAGGAGTTTAATAAAGAAGGTAATATTTCCACAATTTTTAAAGCTCATTTTGGAATATTAAAATCAACTGCTGCACATTTTGGAAATGAAATATCATTAAACCAAATTACAAATATAGTAATAACTCTTTCAAATCCCCGCTTTCAAATTCAGTACTTTCTTTATTCAACTTTTCCACATTTTTAATACATTCATAGAAATTCTCAAGTGATTTAAATATGCATTGTTCTTGGTATTTCTTGCAGTCATTTCATACCTGTGCAGTGATAAATGAGGTCATTTTCGTTAATGTCTTAAACTTTTGTAAGACCTGACTTCAAAGGCCCAACTTTGACTGACGTGTGGGACCAGAAGGAAGTCGTAGTGCACTAACAGACATGCTTAAAGGTGTTATGTTTCACCACCCACAAATTCCTACATGCATTCTCTTGCTTGCATGACATGGCCTCATTTCATAATACACCCTCAGATGATCCCTTTCCTACTATATAGAGTGGTTATCACTGATAATAAGAAATGGGTATCACACAACTCATGTAGATCATCATTTGTCCAGACATTAAGATACAGTCATGGTAAAAAGAAAGTACACCATCTTTCATTTCTAAGGTTTTATATATAGGGACAAACACCTCATACCAACTGTCAAGCACGGTGGTGGAGGGGTGATGATTTGGGCTTGTTTTGCAGCAACAGGACCTGGGCACCTTCCACTATTGAGTTGACCATGAACTCCTCTGTATAAAAAAATATATAAAAATATATCAAAGTGTTCTAGAGTCAAATGTGGGGCCATCTGTCTGAGAGTTAAAGCTTGGCCGAAACTGAGTCATGCAACAGGACCATGATCCCAAAATCAGCAGCAAATCTACAACAGAACGGCTAAAAAAAAGATTCAAGGTGTTGCATTTCAATCAGGTTGAGGTCAAAGTCCAGACCTTAAACTGTTTGAAGTGCTGTGGTGGGACCTTAAGAGAGCTGTGCATAAACAAATGCCTGAAAACCTCAATGAACTGAAGCAGCATTGGAATAAAGAGTGGGCCAAAATTCCTCCACAAAGATGTGAGAGACTGATAGAGTCATACACAAAACTGTTACTTCAAATTATTGCTGCTAAAGGTGGTTCTGATTCATGAGGTGCACTTAGTTTTTCCACACACTGCTTTCGCAATTTGGCTCAATTATTTTAAATAAATAATCTGGTTGTATTTACCTAATTTTTAAGACCTAGTGAGGACTTGATCATTTTTTATTACGTCCTGATATATAAAGCCTTAGAACTGGCAGCCTTCTTTCTACCATGGCTGTATATGCACCTTTCACAGGAGGAAGATAAACTCAGAGAAAATAGTGTCTTAGATACAGAAGATAAAATTATTTAACTAGTTCAACCACTAATAATGCTAAAAGTGCCAAAAAAAAAGAGAAAAATTTGTTGTCTATCGTGGAATATGGGTTCTCTTTTGCCCTTCTAGTCAGAGTTTGTTTTTACTGAACTCAATATCCATGTTTCAAATGTGTTTTCCATGTGTTCCAGCATAGCTGAAACAGTCATAGACAAACTGTCCTTAATAACTGCATCTAACCTCTCGTTTGCTCTTAGCAAGAACTGAGCGAGTTATTTATAAACTGCATTTCCTGTTCACAGCTAAGATAAAAAAATATATATATATATTAGTGAGAGAACTCACTCTGGATTAGTAGTGGCTTCACACTAAGTATAAGAGAAAGTGTCCATTATTGAATGAGAGCTTTTACTTCATTTGCACATGGACCTCAGCTACACGCAATACTGAAAACAGCCTGTCATGGCAGCCACATATGGCCAGTGTGTTTAGTTCCTGTTTCCACATTTAAGCTTCGGATAAAGTGTTCTGTTGCATGTTTAAACAGCAGTGTTTTGATTTTCATATATGTAAACATACTGTAGACTTTTTATTACAGTCAAACTGGATTTTTTTTCCAGGCAGGTTTTTTGTGACAAAACCCAACTACATAAATGTCCAAAGAAAAAGGAAAGTATTTAGGACAGAAGTAAAAAAAAAAGAACCATCTCTCAGGACACACACAAATGTGTTAAATGCTCCTCAGGGCCCCTCCTGACTTCACTCAATAAGCAAATCGACATTTCCTGTTTACAAGCTACACATCTCTAACCACTTATTACAGCCACAGGGCTGTTGCTAACACCAGACTGCATCCTGAGGACAGCCCCCATCAGCAGAGGAGAGGTGCTCCCCTTCGGCCAATCTATCAGACTATGCAAATGCATGGTAAGCCCACACCAGGCATAAGGCCTCTCCATCAAACTTTGGACTTGGTGACTGCTCAGTCTGGGTAAATTCTGTAAAAAGTTTGAATAAAGCCAATGGCTGACTGATAATTATAGTTTAATTGTGGTTCGCAGATATGTTTATGATATGACACCTACAAGTTGCCATATACACAACAAGGCAGGTCACATCAACAAAGCAATAACGCTTACCGACTTAACATTTACATTATTTAGTTTCATGTAAACATTAAAAGAGATACTTTGTGACATTTGTCTAATACACATACAGTTTCTTGAGATGAGAAGATTGATGCAACTCTGATGTCTGTGCATTAAAGCAGTTGTTCCTTAAGGAGAAGTATCAATAAAAAGTGCATCTGTATAGACGGGAACCATTTACACCAATAAAAACAAGCTCCAATATTATCTTTACACCAACAGTAAAAAATATGATTAGGACACACTTCCATCTGCAGTGAAATCCTTCATTTCACTCAGAAGACATTCATTCATTCATTTATTCGTTTGGTTCAGTAGTCAGCTAGCTGTTTATGTTTATTGTTTTAGTGACGCTAAACCCAAGTCAGCTAAACCTGTGGTAGAATTAGAAAAAGGTTCTTTTTTTCTTCCAAGAGATCCATCTCTGGCCCTCAAACCTTTGAGAATCCCTCCCCATTAAACTAGCCATATCTTTCAAGTCAATTCACTTAACACAAAAACTGGAAGCAGAGCAAGATAGTAAGCACACTAATGTTCAGAAATTAAATGTAGTTTTACTACCACTCAGCTAGTGAGTGTCTGCAGAACTGGGATGTCTTGAGGGTTATGAGGCAACTGGCATCTAAAATGGTTGTGATTATATTAAAATACCTATTCTGATATGCCTAAATCTTGCCGCTGACAAATACCCTCCATATTATAGTAATAAAAAAGACTAAAACAGACACTGAAACTAATGAAAACTAAACTAAAACTAGAATTTTCAAACAACAAAAACTAAACTGCATCAAGCAAACCATACTGAGTGAAACTAAACTGAATTAAGTTCTGAATTAAAAAAATAATAACTGTGATCTCTTGGTGTTGTACACTCAGAGCTTTCTTTAAAGCTGACAAGGCAACATTTCAGCAGCACCCCTCTAACAAAGCAAGCAGTGTACAGCCCGTGTCATGAGCTGCTGCTCTTCATTATTTCTGTACAACTGACACATCAAATCCACAAGATCAGATGGAGAAAGTCAGAGATTGACACCAGTTAATGAACTGTGAGCTGTTTGTGTCAACAAAGTTATTCTAATATTTAGTTACTTATTGCGTTCATCAAGCTTTTCAGTTTGAACAACTGATTAGAAATGCTTCTGTCAAAAACTAAAACAAAGTTTGCTGTTTTAGCATGAATGTTATTTTTAGTGCTGCATGACGTCAGTGAAACAAGGCAAAAATGCACAGAGCAAATATTGCACTAAGAATATGTGAGGCTCAGTGCCAAAAGTGTGACGCATCACACATTATTCATCAAAAGTCCCAGAATGTGTTGTGCATAGCAAAGCAAAGAGCAAATGTTCAAGAGTTGCAGCTACAGTTGATGGGCATGTTGATGCAGTCTTAAAACCAAAATCAACAGGTTAAGGAATAAAGCCTCAACATAAAGTAAAGTATTTAAAGTTTGCATTTCTTTACTGAGAAAAAAAAAAACAGTAACTCAGACAGTCTACCAGCCTTTTTACAATGCACAAGTGACGTGTGAATCCCCTGCGTCAGCCACCCTTAAACTCTCAAATGTGCACACTCTAAAGGTCACAAGAAACTTCCGGAAATGGGCGACTTCCTCTTGGCTGTCTGCAATGTAAGCTCAGAGTTTGTTCCTCCAAGCGGGCAACGACATGTCACATCTACAAACAAGCTACGTTCAGTAACTATTATGTGAATTCCTCAACAACACTGAGATAGTTCCTCACGAACAGCAGTGAAGTTATGCATGTAGCTGCTATGGTTGAGGTAGAAGTTACGAAACTGATGTAAGAAGGAGAACACTGTCCCACACTGACTTCCTCTTAAGCAAACAAAAGCCTTTACAGGCAGACAGAGTGAAAAAGAAAAAAAGAAAGAAAAAACAACAATGAATTTACTGCATATAATGTTATCTCAGCAAGATGCGCTAGAGCGCAGTAACCACAGTGGCTTCGCACTAAGCACTTGTTTGTCAAAAACTGCCTGATCACCTGATTACACTATAATATATATTTTTGTTTCAGATTTTGGATTTTAGGTGCAAATATTAATGGCTCCTGTGTTTCGTCTTTACAGTTTGACGATCCTGAAGACGTAAATGTTTATGTGACTTTTTTTGTCTGGCATATAAAGTACTAATCAACCTCTCAAAAAGGTAAAATCAACTTTCAGAATGGAGCACAGACCTTATGACTGAAGAGTGGTCATTGAATTTTCCACACAGAAAACATCTGTGTAATAGTTCGCAAGACTTCTCCACTTCTAGTGAGGTGCCTCTGTCTACATCTTGTTAGTACCAAATAAAGTAAATAAAAGGGTGTCTAAATCTTTAATTTGATCTTTTAATTCCCCCCTTTGCTCTTTGTTACTGCAATTGTTGTTCTGGTACATTGTGGTCATCAGCTTCATGCCTCAGTTCCTCATAATTGCCACAGTAAACACTGAGGCAAGGTATTTAAATAAATTAGTATGCTGGATCATATCCTAATTTGTTTCTATTTCAGTCACATTTTTTCTTACAGCTGCTTTAAGGCAGGTTTGTGCTTCATGCATGGCTGACATGAAGAAGCCGCAGACACGCCGTCTGTTTCGCATAGTTTCTCCTAACATAGCTTATCATTTGTTTAAATCATGAGTTTAGTTCCTCACTTCAATTTCTCATGATCTGAATAACCGCACCTAATTCTGTCATCAGTCAAGGTACCTAATTTTGTCAGTCAAGGCACCTAATTTTGTCATTCCGCCAACCAGTACAGGGACTTTTGAAGCTGCCTTTACTGCAGTTGTTGTTTCCAGTTTTGTGGTGTGTAATTTCAACATGCTGAGTTACTCTGGCTACAAACAAGACATTTAAAATTGTGTGTCGCTGCATTAAGTGTGCTTCAGGTTTTACACTACTCTGACATTACACACTCACTGATAATTGGAGGTCAGAAAAAAGTCAGGACCCAAGTCAGAATAATGGAAGAAAGATAAAGCAAGAGCCTTACTGATAAGGTAGGGCAGACGGGGGAATATTAGGGAAAATAAACTCCAGCAAAAAGTTAATATTTAACGCGCACTGGTACAAGGAAATGCTTTTTCAAGAAACTTTACAGAACATATTGTTTACACATCAAAGGAAAATACCTGTACTACTAATCATTAAATAGACCATGTGTGGAAGTGACTAGAAGCCAAGATATAACATCACGACAACACCTGGCCATCCCAAAAATACAGAAGATGGCTCAGTGTAGCTTAAAAAAGGTGTCAGAATACACTGACAAAGGGTAGCTTACTGCGAAACTTACAGTAGGTCCATATCTTTAGACACTGAAACAAATTTCTGCTTCATCCACAGAAGATCTTTAGCTTTAACTGAGGTATTGAACAAAAATATTGCATTGAATCATTAAGGATTTACAGCCATTTTTATACACAGTCCCCTTTTTTTCAGTCCCTCAAATGAAATTGTAGGAATTAATGTAAAAAGACCTATTGTAATATCTTGTTGACGATCCTTTGAAGGCAATTACTGCGTGACGTCTGGAATCTGTTGACCTCACCAAAGATTCTTCCTTTGTGATTCACTGCAGGCCTTTACTGCAGCTGTGTGTAGTTGTTTGTTTCTACTTCTGCCTTCATTTTTGCATTCAGCAAGTGGAATACATGTTCGATCGAGTTGAAATGAAGGGACTGACTTGGCCATTTCCAAAGCTCGTCTGGCCTTTTTTAAGAGGATTTTTTTCTCAGATCTAATCTGGCCTTTCTGTTCTTGAGCCTGATGAATGTTTTGCACATCTAAAATATTTTTTCTCTTGAAGTCTTCTCTTTATGGAAGGATTGGATAACAATGTGCCTGCATCCTGGAGAGTTTTCTGCACTTTTCTTTACCATAGAAAGGATCCTGTGATCATCCACCAGTGTTGTCTTCAGTAGAGGTCCACGCCTTTTATGATGTCAGATTTTTTATTTAAAATAAAAAGATTTTCCCATTATTATTTTATCATTAAAAAAAATGTTTTTAAAATACACATATTCATATAACTGTTCCTTAATTGTTAATATGTTTAGGTCTACAGCTAAGTACACCTGTCAAGTGTCCAAAAGAATGAGCCTAACTCTAGCTCACGTCAACAGTCTTTTATTATGGCGAGTCTGTGTTGTCACATTCTCGGCCGGATCAGTTTCCAAACCTGCTTCCGATCATTTGACACCACCATCACAGGGAGAGAGACCACTGTCCATCCAGCTCCTATCTGATTACACAAGTCAGTTCCTGGATGACTCAGCAGACCCCTCACTGCCCAATTAAAACAGAAAGCTCAATTCTCTGCGCGCGTGTGTGTGTGTGTGTACATGATTCATGCTCCCTACTGCCTGAAAAAAATCCATCAAGCACAATGAAGCTGTTGTTCACTCAAGCCATGACTGTTAACTGATTCTCCTATTAGTCCTTTTTACTCTCACAATAGCAACTGGGAGAGAACCTGACAGTAAAACCTAATAATCAGATGTTTATTTTTGATATTTGACAGCAAAGTGGCCTGGCCTGGTCGTCAGAGTAGATTCTGACAGTTCGAAATACATCTACAGAGCCAAGATAACGTTAACTGAACTGAATTACTGTCCTTAAAGTTTGCCCTGAATGTCGTAATCGTGGATTTCTCAATTTCTGACTCAAATTATAATATTTAATTTAGAGAAAGTTACTGCAAACCTGTCTGTAATATACGTACTGTGTAATCACTTTCTAAAGCAGATATGACAAGCGTGTCCGAAAACAGTTGCCTGTTTACACATCGATCAGATACAAAGTAACATTATCATTTCATCTGGTCTCTTTTACATCTTAATGTTCCACTTACAGAAAAAGCTTTGTGTGCAAGTATTTTAGAACCAGAAAAAAAAAAAAAAACGTTATTAAAACCTGTGCATATTCGATTCTCTAAAAATGCCAAAAGCATCACGAGCAGTTAAAACTAATAATAATAATAACATACATGTAATTAGAAATGTTGATATGAAACCTGTAGGGTGCAGAAACTTACAATGCCGTGTTATATTTTGGTACCACTAATGAAATAAGTGAAAGAAGCCTCACACGACATAAGTCCTTCTGGGTGATTTTTATATTTTTTCATATCATAAATATTTGTATTGTTTCCCAACATTGTTATTGCATTCACACTGACATCAGACCAGGAAACCTTGAAGGCAGCGACTCCTAATGATTCTGCTTCATTATAAATGCATAACCTCAATCAAATCAAAGTGTATTAGTCTGTCATCAATAATAGATGTGAGTCTATTATTATAACCAAACCCCTGACATACAGGTTGCTTTGTCTGCATCAGTTCATCATGCAGAACGAGTGAGAGTTTCAGTCTGGAACGATCAAAGCCTGGATGACCTTAGCCAGTTTTGCAGAGGATAAAAAGGCTTAATTTTGGAGATGCTGCATCTTGCTGGTTTAAATAAAAGAGAAAGACTGTTCAACACTTTCGGCCTACTTGCAAAACTCAGACAACTGTCAACAGCCATTGCTAAATTCTAACTCCTTGTTCTACATGGGCAGATTGTTTTATATCTGTACAGTTTAGACACTGAAACAAGTAATAGATCTGGAAGTTAATCACGGTACTCTGAAATAATTCACTTTTGTCTGCGGTGGCAGTAATTTCAGATTTCTTTTGATACCTGGAGAGACAATTTTTAGGCACACTGAACATACAGAAAGGCGAGAAGATGAGATGTGAGACGATGAGACTGCTGAAATATATGTAATGTGGGAGTCAACGGCAGAGCGAACAATGAGAAGAGACATTATGATTACAGATTATGTGATTAGGTAGAGTTTGTAGAGCAAGAGGAGGCTAAGACATAAAAACTGAGCTGTGCAGAACTTAAAATCTGACACCTATTCAGTATCTTAGGTTACACAAACAGCATCATATTTGGTAAAACACCTCCTTTGCTAACAGGCTTAGTTAACAGGAGTAAAATAAAGAGTTTTATAAGGAATACTTTGTAACATAAATGTCCATAACTTTACTCAGCAATTCACTTACAAAGCAGCACATCTATTTTTTTTTTTTTTTTAATTTCTCTTCTTTTCTGGTTTTAATATAGACATCCTTCAGTTTATTCATGGCCTCATTTTTTTTATAAGAAATTCTTGTTATTTAAATGAATTTATGGGGGGATGGGGGGAACACTAGTAGCAAGCAGACCACACATTGTCATTTTCCAATATAATTACATAATCCACAGACTACAGTCACAAGCCAGTACTGCTTGTTTCCTGGCAACTTCTTTGCTCAAGGATGAATGAAAAGAAGTATTGAGAGGCACAACCAGGAAAGGCCCAGGGGATCAGGTTCTCATTGAAAAAGACTGCCTCAGACAACACTAAGCATGTCCTGTCATTTTTATTGCTTTAGTAGTGGGAAGAAGACCAAACAACACATGGGCAGGTGCATGCACATGCACACAAGAACTGAGGTACCTGTGTTTGCTGGTGATGCCTACTTCAGCTCAAGTAATTATTTTGAAGTGCTGTCTTTTTAGTTGAAATTGAGTGGCTATGTTTTTTTTATATTGTTGCACTATACACTTCCTCTACCACTGCAGTATCAAAAGAAAAAAGTAGCAACCATGCAAGTATCCATTTAATACGAATGGCACAAAAACTAGATAAGTCGAAAGCCTACTGCATAACCCTGCTGTAGCTTTTTTTTTTTTTTTAAAAGGGGTCATTT
>VUQS01043820.1:0-18320 GCA_015108495.1 Heterochromis multidens
ACCATAAACGCTAAAGGTTTTAGAGCAACATATGCTCCCCTCCAGACGACGTCTATTTCAGGGAAGGCCTTGTGTATTTCAGCAGGACAGTGAAAAACCACATACTGCAGCTATTACAACAGTATGGCTTCATTGGAGAAGAGGTCAAAGACGACCACAAACTCTTCAGCAGCTGGGAACCTATATCAGGCAAGAATGGGACCAAATTCCAACACCAAAATTCCAGAAACTCATAACCTCGATGCCCAGACGTCTTCAGACTGTTTTGAAAAGAAGAGGAGATGCTACACCATGGTAAACATGCCCCTGTCCCAACTATTTTGAGACCTGTAGTAAGCATCAAATTTGAAATGAGCTCATTTTGTGCATAAAATTGTAAAATTTCTCAGTTTCATCATTTGTCATGTTATCTATGTTCTGTTGTGAATAAAATATTGGCTCATGTGATGTGGAAGTCCTTTGGTTTTAATTTTGTTCAAATTTAAAGAACGTCCAACTTTTCTGGAATTTGGGTTGTAGATAAAAACAGCTATGGATATTTTCCCCCTTCATAACAACTCTATGGCGAGTGATTTTATTTTATTTTATAAGGTTAGGGGTGTGGCCCTTTCATTGACAGGTGTGCTGACACAGACAGCTGCAGTCAGCAGCTTTTAGAATCACTAAACCAGACCCGTTTCTGGTGTTGGTGCCTGTACAGCCTGTCCAAAAAGGCTGTGCTCCAGTTTTGGTGAATGAAATTCTCATATTTTTCTAGTTTTTGTCTGTTTCTTAGCACTAATTAGCAGCTCTCCGTATTTTGTGGTGATCACGGCTTCTAAATGTGGAGTCCAGAAACAAATGGGTGACATCACACTGGCTACTTCCCTTTTTTATATACAGTCTATGGTTTAGGCCAAGAAAGTTAAGAAATGGAATCAAATCTGAGTCTGCTGGGTTTTGTAACAAGAGTTTCTGTTCCCATGATCTGTTACTCCTGTTTTATTTTGGTATGCGTGGTGTGCGTTATGTTCAGTTTAACTTCCTCTCTCTCGTTACCCCAGATTTGTTCCTGACAAGTTTGATCATTGTTGAGACAATAATATGATAATATTGTAACCATGTAACTTAAGACATTTACTAAATAAATAAATAAACTGATAAAAATTCAGTGTGTTTTTCACCTCTTGTCGTTTTATCTCCTTGGGGCTCAAGGGTTGTGCTGCTCCCAGTCGGACGTCAAACGTCTCACTCCACAGCTTGCTGTCCCGACGCTTGGAGGCTGGGGCAGCTGCTGTAGAAACCCTTGGGGCAGTCATGGAAGACAAAGGGTTGGAGACTGTTGCTGAGATAACACGTGTCTTCGTTGTCGAGGAGGAAGAAGGAGGAGGAGGAGCGGTTCTCTCCGCCCGGCTCTCATTACGAAAACTGATGGTACGCTGCAGAGACAGAGACAGGTTTAAAACAGATATCTATTTTCTTTTATTTCTGTTTTGTTAAACTGTACTTTTTCAGCATTTGTAGCCTAAAACTTTTGTTGAAGTAAAAATCTCATCCATTTTCCCCATAAATAATACTATTTGATTCACAGGTGGAGCACACTTATAGCTTTGTCTGATGCTTCTGGGTAAATCATCAGTACAAAAGATGAATGTTGTATAAATATGAACCTGTGTGATCACTTTCTCACGGTCACTGTAACTTAAGCTATAAAACTGTGTTTTTATATTATGATCTCCCTCCACTGCCTCAACAAACTAGCTGCCACTATATTGGACACAACCACTGTAATCTCACCCAGTTACTATTGAAGCCAAGCTGAGCGTTTTGGCTGTTGCCATCTTGGTGTTTTGAAATCAGACAGGATCTGACTGCACACTCATAAGGCAGTGATATCATCCAAGACTTCTATACAACCAGACTTCTTTTTGCCCTTCTAAGGCATTTCCACACTCACTTCACTGGTATTGTCTAGTCTAACCTGTAGTATTTATAGCTGCTCCTACGCAAGACTGATGAATTAAACAAAGCTCTAGTCATTAAACTCTGATCTAAGTTCATTAATCCTGAAGACGTCCTGAAAGAAGTAAATACATTGAAAAGAGGAACATGGAAAACATGAAAAGACCCACTCTCATTTCCCATCTTAAATGACCTAATACTAAAAAACCTGAAGAAATCTGATTGGTGGTTCACCTGCAGTGTCTGACCAATCCTCTTCAATGGCGTTGTCTTGACGGGCGGCAGCAGGCTGGCCAGAGACGCCACCCGGGATACAGGCTTACTGCGCTTGGTGCTGGGCTCCTGGAGAGGCAAGCAGAGTCACATGTTCACATTACCACACAAAAACAAGATACCTGGGATGCAAACGACCTGAAGGGTTAATAAAGACATCCATTTATAATCCAAACATCAGCATCAGCTGACATTTTTCCATTCTGAGGTTTGTGTGTGTGCAAATGTTCTAGTTGATTGCGGGAAAGCCGACTCTGTTCTGTTGACATATTAAACAATAGCATGACTCAAAGTCTTTCCCTCAGTGCCAGACTTTATCGCACACACATTCATGTTTCCCACACAGTACACTAACTTATGTTACACACAGACTAAACAGGACTGTTGTTATGGTCACTGTGTAAAATTAGGTGATCATCAACTTAAATTCTTGCTGGAGACAAGAGACTGTTGTAGTTCCTATAAAAGTTAAACTTCACTCCTCTTTATAAAGAAAGCAATGCTATCGGGTAATTTGCAGCAGCATCCATGCCTTAAAAATACATAAGAATAATCTTAGGTTAATTACATAACCTAACACACGTTAAGTTATGTTTTATATCAACAGGAAACACCTTAGGTTGTTTGATAAGCCACTTTTATATATGCTTAAACATGCTTTTATTGTGTAATTTGATATTGCGGAGCCTAGGAAGAGTGAGGCAGAAGCTGATGGAGACCCAAATAACATAACACAAATAAACCTGGTCACTGACCAGTCGCAGCTTGCCATCTTTCAGCACCTGTGTGATGTCATCAGGAGGGAGAAGTCCACAAACCCAGAAGCAAGAATCTAACTATAATGATCGTAGCATGTATGTCTGTTCCCTAACTCCTCATAGACAAATTAATCAGTCTGAATGAAACTTACTATATAAAGTGCTTAGGTTCCCAGGATTATCAACATATATATAGCTTCTGGGAATTATTTTTATAACACTCAAATCCTTACAAATTGTATTATATTATGTATAGTAGCTGATCACAAAATGAACAGCAATATTACATCTACATTACGTTTATGTGTACATTGTTGTTTGTAAATACATTTTGCTAAACAATTTTTGGTGCAGTGGCACTTTGGGGTCACTGGAATGTGTTGTCATACATATCTGTAAATAAGTGTTCATCAAACAGTGAAGCAAATAGTGCCTGTAATTGATTACTTTGTCTCTTTGTCTTATACTATGAATATGTAGCTTGCAAAGAAGAAAATATATGTTTTCCTTATTAATTTGTTTGGTGTTTATGAACCATCGTTTATGCCATCTCACTATATACAGTGATAGAATGCAGATCAAAAGAACAACATGAAAAATTAACATACATGTCTGTGTTTTCATACATGAGCAAAGTGAACAAGTGTCGCAGGACTGACAAAAATTGCCCTACTGTGAGATAACCATTGCTTAATTAGGTTATTGGCTCAGGCTGCTGGGGAACTTCCCATGATTCACTGACCATTGCGTTTCCACTCTTCTCTTTTCACTCCCCATGTGTTTAGACATCAATATTACATGTCATTAACTTTTATCTATCTCTTCCCTTTCCCCTGACATCCCAATCAGTAAAAGGCAGATGGCTGCCCCTCCCTGAGGATTCCAGGATTTTTATTGTCATTCCAAAACATGCATTTACATGAGGTGAAATGCAATTTTGCACTCAGGTTCTGGTTAAAAGCCAGCAAAAATGAGAACACAAACGCAATATACACAGAAACAAGGAACAGAAAACAGTCTCATTTAGTATAAATAAGAAAATATTAAGTATAGATAAGACAGTGTGCGGTGAATAGTGCAAAGACAAGTGATTTCTCATGCTTGTTACTTTTGGTTGGGAGCAGCAAAGACTACAAAGCAAAACTAGAGCTCAACAGTCTTACAGCCTCTGGCAAGAAGCTGTTCCTCAGTCTGGTGGTTCTGCTCTCGATGCTCCACAGCCTCCTGCCCGAGGGGAGGGGGACAAACAGTATGTGTGCTGGTTGAGTAGGGTCTTTCATGAGGCCTTGCATTTGCCGGTGTAGATGTCTGTGGTGGTGGGGAGACTGCTGCCAACAATCCTCTGTGCAGTTTTCACCACCCTCAGCAGAGCCTTCTTCTCTGCCACTGGGGAGCTGCCATGCCACACAGTGATGCAGGAATGCAGGACACTCTCATCTGTAGAATAAGTTCAGGACTGAGCTCCCAAGTGCAGCACGCCTCAGCCTCCTGAGAAAGTAGTGGTGCTGTGTCTCTTCTTAATTAGAAAGGAAGAGTTAAGAGCCTCGTTCTCTTGAACATCTCTTCCTGTTAAAAAGGAGTTCTTCCTCCCCACCGTTGCCAAGTGCTGTTAATAGGGGGTTGTCTGATTGTTGGGGTTTTCTCTTTGATATTGTAGGGTCTTTGCCTTACAATATAAAGTGCCTTGAGATGGCTGTTGTTGTGAAATGGCACTACACAAATAAATTGAACTCAATAATCACTGTTTTGTGTTTGGAAAAGTGTAAAAAAAAACAAAACAAAAACTAAAACAGCATAAATGGAATAAAAAAGGCTGCAGAAGAGGGAAGCCTCCTATTTCTCAATATGGTAATGGATTTGCATTTATATCTCGCTTTCGCTTTGACCACTTGGAAATTCAGTGTTCAGTATCCTCCAAGTGCACTTCAGTATTTGGACTGCAGGAGCCAGAAATGAACCACCGACTTTCTAATTAGTGAACAATGAATTTTATCTTCTGGTCCACACTATCCTTGTGCAAGGTGGTATAAAATGGAAGGAAGGTTTAAAAAAAAAAAAAAAATGCGACGGGCTAGTCTTCTTGCTGTGAAGCAATCAAATTTCGACACTGCAGGGAATAAAATATTTAATATTCAAACTGTGCCTGTTGGCACAAACAGCAACCACGTTGGAGCCTTCAATCGTTGTTGTCTTTTTAGTCTCATTCTGTCTACAAACAGATAGACTCAAAGGCCTGATCAGGACAGGATCTTGTAAACAATGGGGACACCTGGTGCCTACCTGGAGTTTCTGCAGCGGAAAGGGCTCATCTCTGTGTGAAACTGCCACTGGGCTGTTTGCCCTGAATGAAGACTTACAGTAAATCAATGTGTTTGTGTGCCTGTGTGTGCAGCTCTGCCTGGCAGCCAACTGTCAGCTGACCTACTGGAACACAGGAACCATCAGCTCTCACAGTCAGGAACCAGCTGACTAACAATAAATTGACCTCTGAGATAAATTTCTCTTTTTTTCACCTTTCGAAGTTCATCCCCCAGATCTGAAAATAGATTTTCCGCAGTTTTCAGTGACTTCTCAAAAAGTGATGAGTCTCTCAAATACCCAGTTAAATTACATGGAAATGAAGTCAGTGTCATTTCCTGGTGGATGTTAAGAACTTAGATGCATTACTGTTGTTTTCACAGATTTCGGGTTTAGTTTGGATCATAAATTATCTGTTTATTTGCTTCATGCTCAAGAACTTTCCATCGGACAAACTGTAATGGGTTTTCTGTGTGTGACGGTGCTTCGGCTGATTTAAACTGACAGCAATCAATTCAGTACAGCTAGTCAGCAACTGGCTGGTTATCTAATTACAGCAAGTTCACAGCAGGCTGACTCCGGTCTGCAGTTTGAATCCCTGAACTGTAATGTTTGTTCAGTTATATATATTTTTATTGTCTTTAGTGATAGCTAGCATGCATACCACCCTGTGAGCTGGACCCCCCAGACTTTCAGGAAAAGAAACTAGCTATAAACAACATTTTTAACCTACACCTTTTCTCTTTGGTAAAATGATTTTACTTCTCACTGACAGTATCAGCCAGCAATGTAATGAGGCAACACCTGCCCTTAATGCAAAATGGTCATCATATTTTTATTCAGTCTATAGCTTTGTGGTTTAGTTTGCATCACATTAAATGTTATTAGTTGTGTTAATTGTGAGATTAGTATTGTGAATTAGATAATATACGGCCAGATTAGATTAGATTAGATCACATTTGAGTAATTTAAATCAAAATATATGATAGATTAAATTAGTCCCAATCGGATTACATCATATGAAACTAGGATAGAAGTTACACACTGAATCAGGCCAGATTCTGTATATTTATAATTACTTACTTTACAGATAAGTACAAATGTGAATATGAATAAAATGATAAATACATCATATTTATCATGGACTGGTACTGTTAAAGCATGCCCTGTATCTAAAAGAAAACTGATGTCATCCATTGGTTTGTGTACTACTGTTTAAAAGCATCAATGATAGAATGATGGTAATCACCACCTTGTTTTTCTTTTGGAGCTATAAGTGACCACATCTGGTTATAAGTTAGATTGGTTGATAGTTAGATAGACTGGACTGAAGGGTAAATCCTCCATCTTACCTCCACCTCTTTCCCCATGTTGCTGTTCTCCACAGAGCATCCAGAATTAAACCGCTGTACCAGCAGGCTGAGGGGCCCCTGCCCTGCCACCATACTGCTCACCCCAAAGCCCAGCACACGATCTGCACTATTCCCAGTACCAAGAGACCGTCCATAAATATTTTCAGACTGTTAGAGAATGCAGAGAGACTGAGAGTATGGAACTCTCAAGTCCAGGGAAAGACTGAAAACAGCAGAGGATCCAGAGTGAGTATGAGACTCTAGAGAGAGTTTGGTACAATTTTTTTTTAGTATAGACACAGAGTCCAGGAACAATTCAGCAGCTTAAAAGTGCTCAAAAATAATGGTAAACTAGCAAAGTGTCCACTTTCGCTTGCTGTTCTAGTACTGAAGCGGTGCCAGCAGGGAAAACAGAAAGAAAGTGGTACCAGTGGAGTTTCTAGCAAAATTCTGGCTGTGGTACAGGTACAGAAAGATGCTGGTCCAAGGATAGTCCCCTTACAACCCCTGGTAATAGTAGCTGTTCATCTAAAAGCTTAATAGCTGTAAAGTAGCCTCCAAAGAGTTCACGTAACAGCTCTAAAAAGGCCTGGTGCCATGAAAGTACTGCCAAAGGCAAAGTATCCAGTCAGGCTCGGTGCTGGCAGTGTTCAGAAAAAGAACTTGGCTTTTAGCAGAGCTTTTAAACACACTGGCCCAGGAGGGCTTCAGGTTTAGAGCAGCGCTATCAGACCCCAAACAAAGAGTTCAAAAAGAGGCTTGATTTAGTTCTGTTGCCGGAAAATCATACAGGAAAAGTTTAGTCTGGAGTTCAGACCACGTAGAGCTCTGAATCTCGTAATCCTCTATTTTCTGTCTGACCTCTCTCAGTGGTAGTTGTTCTCTCGTCCCCCTTCTCACTCTCTCTGTTGTTAATGCTCTCTCTCTGTCACTAACTCACTTATTCAGCGGCTGCCTCACCCACTCACTCGTTGCTTTACTTCCTTCCTTTCTTTATCCTGTACTTTTTCATTTCTCTGCCTGTCCCTTTTCTTTACTATTATATATATATAATATTCCATTGTCAACAAATCCCAAGAAATGACCAACAACAACAATGATGTGGTCATCCTCATAAGTACTATGTGCATCCACACAGTATTATTGTAGGGTCTTTACCTTACAATATAAAGCGCCTTGAGGCGACTGTTGTTGTGATTTGGTGCTATATAAATAAAATTGAATTGAATTGAATCCACACCCTAACATATCTTATTCCTTTGGACCATAGAGCTCTATTGTGGTCCAGCAATAAAACACATTAATGAGCCACACTGCTGCACAGTTGCTTAAAATGCACCCTTTCTTCCTTAAAAATGTAGCCATCTAATTGTGAGCTGTTTTCAAATATTGTACCAATAGTCTCAGTGCCACAAACAGATTAGGGAATCAGAAATAAAACTACAAAACCTAGCAGAAGACTTAAAAATATATAATATAAAGACTAGAGATAAACTCAAAGACATTTGGTAATTGTACTTAAGAAAATGTATATTATTTTTCTGACATGTATTTAAAGTGTGTAATTCCCTGAAAATGTTATATCCTAGACATAAAAGGTAAATTTATCTTTAAGGTGAAAGAAATGCCCTTGTAAATTGTATAAAGTTAATAACTTTATCTTAATTATCTTTACTCAGTTTATTATTGTGTATTCCTATAATCTGGATAAACATAAATTATGAAATCCCGACTGGAACTACTGGTGATTCTGGGAAGTCATCCTCTGTCAATTCCAATCTGGAGCTATAATTACTAAACAGGGAGAGAGAGGGAGGCCTGCAGGCAGACAAAGCTGTGTCCTTGTTTTAAATTCTGAGTCAATGTGATTATTAAGCCACACTGTGTGGACTCACAAAGGAACATCACAATACTTGGTTGTTGTTTGTTGTTTTGGTTTGTTGTTTTTATTTTGAGAATCTGTTGAATGTTATTTTAAATCAACAATTCAATTAATTTTCTGCTTCCAACTTTTTTAAATGTAAAGATTTTTTTTTATTTCCTTTTCTTCTTATCATATATAGCCATGTGTCATGGGTCACTAATTTTTATCCAGCCTGTATAAGGATTCACACAGATTCACAATGAGGTTTTAGTTGTGCTCTGCAAGATGATCTGTGTTTTACAAATAATATAATTTGCATTGCCATTTTGAAACCACACACCAGTAAAGATATGGAGTCATAGACAGGAGACTTAAAAAGCTAAACTGATTAAAGGAATGCAACTACAGCGTAATGAGTAATGAGTAACTGTTGATGTTGACTTTTTCTAACTTTGTGTGGACCAAATTCAAAGTGAGAAGACTTCATGTGACATCCATCCTTTTCTGTCACTTATCCATGTCCAGTCTAAGCAGAGATACCCTGCCTTTCCCCAGCCATCTACTCCAGCTCTTTCAGAGGGACACCGAGGCATTTCCAAGCCAGTTGAGAAACATAATCTCTTCAGCATGTCCTGGGTGTCTTGTTGGGACATGCCTGAAAGACCTTGTTTAGGAGGTGTCCTGGAGGAATCTGTCTGATTCTCAAACTACCTCATCTGGCTCCTTTTAATGTGGAGGAATGGCAGCTATACTCTGTGCTCCTCCCGATACACAGAGCTCCTCACCTTATCTCTAAGGCTGAGTTCAAACACTGTTCAGAGGAAGCTTATTTATGCCCCTTGTATCTGCGATCTTATTCTTTTAGCCACTACCTACAGTACAGCTCGTGGCCATACATGATGGTAGGAATGTAGATCGACCAGTAAATTGACAGCTTAACCTTCACAATCAGCTCTTTCCTCACCACAACAGACCAGTAGTGTGTCCTCATCACTGTTGAGGGTGCACAAACCCATCAGTCCATCTCCTGCCTCACTCTTCACTCACCCTTTTACTTGTACTCCTTCACTTGCCACAAAGAGGACTATCCCCCTTTTCCAGAGCTTGATGAAGAACCACATCATCTACAAAAAAAATGGGAGGGACATCCATTTTTGATTAAGGCATGCTAATAAGCGATATATCTGACAATATATCTGCCTCTTGAGATGATTCGGTTTGACTGAATATATTTTGGATCTGGATGGCTGCTCAGATAACACAAAACAGACACGAAACAGACATTTTTCACCATTAAGAAAATAATTAATATGAAGTGGCCTGCTTGACTGACCTGTGACCAGATTTGGGTACATTAGGAGACTTGTTGCAATCATGGTGCATCCAAGTTCTAAATAAAGTAACTTTAAATACACCCAGACATCCTGGCTCAGCTGAAAGCAACGAGACATCAGAACAAGACTGCATCATTTGTAGAAATGTTTTCATGGTTTCCTTTAAAAGCTATGACTGGTATCAGAGTCAGGGCATCAATGCTTGCCTCCGACACTTCATAGTCAGCTAACAAAACTTGCTCCCTGTGACTAAACTCTATTGTCTGTTCATAGACGCCCAGAGAGGAACACACTCAGCCGCCTCATTTGATCTGTACCGTGACACATCGAATGTGTCTTTAAACCTTACAGAGGTGTGGTAAAGCATGGACAGATGGAAAAAGACACTCTTTTTGTATGACAGACATTTAAAAACATGACTCATAAATTATTATCTCCTAAAAGAGCTAAAAAACACAAAGATTATAGTAGCTATTACTCCACACATTACATATTTCAATCAACATGCACATTTAGACAAGGAAACATTACCATCTTGTGCAACTTTCTTTCCTGTTTCTGCAGTACTAAGCCATCAGATTTAACCCTCAAGTCACCAAGCTATTACGGCAACTAAAATGACAGAGTGGAGAATACTAATGATTCAGTTTGTGTTTATCACACCTATGCTGTTTCATTTAACTATGAAAGACAGATGTTCTAAAACATCCCAGTTTAATTAATTATGGTTTTCAATCATTTTAAAGCAAAAAGGAGTTAACCCAGTTCATCTCCACTAGTCCAGCTGTTTATCTGCCTCAAAGCTTCTGCAGCGGTATATCTACTAGGTCTCCTATCCATGGTTCACTGTGAAACATTACAATGTAGTGATCTGAAGTGGGAAACTACAAAAAAAATCAAAGACTATAATGTAAAAAAAACAAAAAAGAAACACAGATTTCCACACAACTTTCCATTGTCCTTGCCACGCCAATGGGCCAATTCCTCAAGGAAAAAAAAAAGAAAGAAAAACTAGCCCTGTACCATGATACACATGTATTACCTGAAAAGTGGCTGCACAAGAATTTAAACACTGATTTTACAAAGTGGTGAAACACGTATATCTAAACCGTTTCCTTAGGTAAAAGTCATCTTCAGACTAAAGTAAAAGTACAAAAGTTTTGGCATTAAAATATATTCAAAGTACTTAAAGTGAAAGTATTCATTATATTATGGAATCCGAATCATTATATTACTGATGAAATTACTAATTACTAATTAATTAATGCACAATCTCACATCAATGATGCAGCTGAAGATCTTTTTATTTACTTATACACTGGGGAGCTTTATAATAACAGAGCATCATTTTTTAGTAGACTTATTTTTGAAAATCAGCAAAATAGCAAAAGCTTTAAAATAACTTTTATGGAATACAAAGTACAATATTTACATCCAACACATAGTGGAATAGAAATAGAAAGAAGCATAACATGAAAAAAGTACCAATACATTAAAACTTTACTTCAGTAAAGTACTTGAGTAAATGTACTAAGTTTAATTCCAGCATTGGTCCCATCCATGCTTTCATCCAATGGTGTTGGGCATTGGATGTCATGTAGTGATGAGGAAATTTTTGATGATAATTTAGAATTATAACTAAAAATATCCTTGATGGGAAAAAAAAAACTTGGGATGCTGAAATATTGTAGTCAGAAATGGGATTTGTATAAAACCAAACAATATTACTTTAAATGATAAAAGTTAATATAACAGAAACAGATATTTATTTGTTGCTGCAAGTAAACAAATCTTATTACTCTTTGCATCAAAATAAAATACATTTTTACTTTAGGGTCACTAAACGACATCAATAACTGTTCAATAGTGAATGCCTGTTTTAATTAACAAGTGAAAAAAATCTATAACAACTCCAATGCCAAAAAGAAACCTCCACAATAAACGTGTTATAACTCTAAATGATACCAGCACCAGTCTAACAATTGATTTACATCAAGAGCAGAAATGAGTCAATTACATGGCAACTATTTTCATAAATAATAGTGTCTGTTATTTTTCAAAGCAAAAATTCCAGTCTAAAATTTTGGGTTTAATTGGTCAAACAAAGATATTTGATAGCTCTAAGAGGAAAAATGTGATCATTTACAGTTAAAATATTTTTTATTCAAAATATATATGCCATATTAATTATTAATGAATAAGTAAATATTTACTTTGAGCTCTATTTACATCCTTCACAGTTCAGTGCTGTTTTTTTTTTTAATTTATTACTTTAATGTTGTTGAATTTGTTTATTTTTAATAGTACTTACCTTTTTGTACCAAAAAAGTCTGCATATTGTTATATTTTAATTTGTGATTATGCCCAAAAAAATCCTTGATGGAAAAAAAACAAAAGCTTGGGTTGCTGTCACACTGTAGTCAGAAATGGGACTTTTATAAAACCAAACAACATTAATTTAATTGATCTAAAACAGTATCCCATAGTATTTTATTAATACTCTGTTGCAACATTTCGATCAAAAGCATATAGGCAATAAAAGACACTAAGTGTTCTTATTAGTCTTTATTTTAATTTTATTATATTTTTACTGACTTTTACTTTTTTCCTTTCTTTTTTAACTTCTCATTGATGTTGACAATTGTCAATCAATCACACATGTCTGCTTTATGACCTGTTGTTTTTGATGATGATGCTGTCAGCTTTTAAAAATCTTTCTTTTAACTTACACTTTAATAGCTTTTAATTAATTATAAGGGTTTGATGATGTCTCAGTGAAGCACTTTGGTCAATGTCTGCTGCGTTTAAATGTGCTAAATAAAATAGTAAAATAAAAAAATAAATAAAATAAAATAAACTGACTTGTCTGATCACCTGCATAAGATCAGATTTAAAAATCTGCTATCTGCCAAAAAATATTTTTAAGCAGATAGTATTGGTCTAAAAATTAAACTGGATCACCAACTTAAGGACTTAGGATTTTTTTTTAATTGCAAGTGACACTACTGAAGCCAAGAGAATTGTCAACCATTAAATTTGATTCCAAAATACAGACTGTAAATAAAATCAATTTATTTATTTACATAAATATTTATATAAAATTGTAAATGTAAGTTCAAAGCTAAAACATATCCTTTAAATAAAATCTCTATGACAGCGATAGAAAGACTGAACATTACAAGTATCACAGTCTATTTTATGTAAGACCAAATCTATTTAACTAAACTGGACTAAATTTACACAAACTGATAATGAATTACTGTTTGTACTGCTTTAAACTGGAAAGCTGTTCAAATGGAGGTCTTAAACTTAAATAACCATTTCAGGTCTTTCTCCGATGTTTATCACCAAAATACACCCTTTAGTCAACATCGCCAACAACAACACAAGCACTCAGATCTTAAGTAACAATACCAAATAAATTTGCTTGAGTAGCACCGAAGTATACATGAAGAATCCAAATGGAAATTCTACTTATGTAAGAAAAAACAATCTGAATATAATGTAATTTTGTTAGATTTAAATTTCAGATTAATTAATGTGTCCATTACTTCAAAGCAGCAGCTGTTAGTTGTTTCTATCCTCTCGATAGCCTTACTATCTTACCAGGAATTAATTAAGTAATAATGTATCAATAAGATTAATCTGTAAAGTAACTAATAATCTGTCAAATAAATGTAACAGACTGAAAAACAAACAAAACATCATTTCCCTCGAAAATATAAGGCACTGGATCTACAAAATATATAAAAATCAACTAAGGTAAAAATACCTGAAAACTGTCCTAAAATGATAAAATGATAAATCTACCAGTAAATGTTTCCAAAATTGATGGACCCATGAAATAAAATAATTCCCAGTGAATTAACCTTTAATCTGATTAAAGGTCTCCAGTCCAGACAAAGACAGAGTTGCTCAGGGGGGTTAAAATATTGATATAAAGCACGTTTCCCGGTGGTCCTTACACGTGTCTTTTAAATCAGATAAAGTGGTCTCCAGGTCCTGGAGTTTGAGTAAGAAAACAATACGACTGTGTGTGATTCACTGAGCGACAGCACAGAAACAATAGAGTGTAATTCATTCCAGCTTCAGTATCTGCCAGCACTGGTTTGAACAAAGTAAGACTGATGGTGTGTTTGGGTCTGTTTGTCCCGCTGGAGCCGCTGGAGTGTGCTGAACAGGCTGGACATCCTGTGTTAGACCGAGCAGAGGGGGAAACGCCCAGGAAGGAAAAGGCTCCTGGCAGAGGGCTAAAAATACAGAAGGAGGGACCCAACATGAGGGCCGGGGGCCCCTGAGGGTCTGATATACAATGATCCACAGTCAGTGTACAAAGTCTTGTACTCTTCCTGCAATATTTCTTTCATTGCCATCATTATTACTCAAATACAAAGAAAAATCTGCTCAACAATCACAGTTAATTTGTCCTATCCTGTTTAACTGAGTAAAGGAAAATGACCATTAAAATGTTTTATCATTCACCTAAAACTACAGAGTTTTACTTTTTAGTTTACCTTTAATTATTTCGCTTTTTTAATTCTGTGTGTCTACAATATGTTTTTAATTCTACATTAATCTCTCCCTTTTTTATTTATCTGTACTTTGGTCTAAGAGGCACGGTAGCGCGGTGGTTAGCACTGTCAACTCACAGCAAGAAGGTCCTGGATATGAATCCAGTCTGGGGTCTTTCTGTGTGGAGTTTGCATGTTCTCCCTGTGTTTGCGTGGGTTCTCTCTGGGTACTCTAGCTTACTCCCACAATCCAAAAACATGCATATGGTTAGGTTAATTGGTGATTCTAAATTGACTGTAGGTGTGAATGTGGTTGCCTGCCTCTATGCAACAGATTGGCAACCTGTCCAGGGTGTACTCTGCCTCTTGCCCTATGGCAGCTGGGATAGGCTCCAGGCTCCCCGCGTTCCTGAATTGGATAAGTGGAAAAAGATGGATGGTCTAACAGGAATGGTTTTTCTTTTCAGAGTTTATACAAGTATGATAAAATGAAAACAAAGAAACTTACCTAAAATCAATTTTAACAGTTGAGTAAAATATCTGATAAACGCAGGAACAAACTTTTCGTAATCTGTTTTTCTGTGGTCTCTGGGATAAAACCTGGTGACTAATAGTGTGCTTTTTTTCACACTGTATCACCATATTACTTTTTTATAGATATGATTACTCTCCTTCTTTGTGTACTGGAAGTTTTGTGTTTTAAGATTTACAGATACAGATTTCCAGCCGTATTCTTTTTTCCTGTTAGGGAGGGATGCATTTCATAGAAATACTATAAATTTACAGAAATATTAATGGTTCTAATTTAATTTTTATCTCTCTGTACAATACCTGGAATTGTTGTTCTGTATATGTATATGGATATATATTTTCATATTAAACAAGTTTCAAATAATGAGGTCAGCCTATGTACTTCTGGCTCAGTATGATCTCAGGTACACAGCTCTAACTGTTCAAATCTGTCAAATCAGTCCCACAAGCCAAGAGACTGATCGGCAACCCCACAGCAATCTAGGGTCACTAGGAAAAAAATTTATATTCCCCAACTGGTTGGCAAGTGGTTGCTGGAGGTTCCTGGCAGTCACTAAGTGAAATCGGCCGCAAAGATGGTGCTGCACCAAAGACCTTCTGGTGATTACATCAGTCACTAGAAGATTGTTGCGGTTGCGTAGTTCTCATGGAAGATGCTGACTTGTCTACAAACACTAACCAACTACAGACAGAGTGGTAGTGAAACTTTAAAAAGTGCGTCACTGTATTCTATACTATAGTGAGGGGACTATATTGATGTTTAAATATGTATATGCTGAAATAATTCTTATATTTCTTTGTATACACCTTATTTAATCCAATACCCAATGCCTACAAATCAGACAGCAGTGTATATCTAGTCCTTTTTACCCCATATGTTATACAAACAACTCAAAAAGCAATACTAGAAAAACTAAGTTAACTGCGCAGAAATGTAATTGTTTCATTCATTGTTCATCATCTAACACACCTGACTCACCTGCCAAACTGACAGCAGGTATATTGCACTGTGGGTAATGTAGACACAAAGTTTTGGCAAATAAGAAGAATGAAACAAAACAAAACAAAAAGATGATCTCTCTCTATTTTGATGCACTGATTTTTCTTTGTTTCTAAAAAATTGTCCATTGTGAGTGCAGTGATGTTAAAGAAGTGCAATGTTAAATCAGTGGAGTGCTCTTCCAAGTTTTAATTTTATTACAAAATGTGGTGCTCTATTAAGAATTCATTAAATAATTAAAACCTGACACACAGGTCCAATAAAGTGTGGTTAAAAGCATCCTGTCCTAAATTCAGACAGCAGCTAAAATCAGTTGATATTTTAAATTGAATGACAAAGGTGACGTCTATTTTATTGGGGCCATGTAAAAACTTCCTGGCTAGAAGGTCACATTTACTGCCTTCTTTGTGTTCCACATATGATGATAATGGACAGTTCCTGAGGGGTAGGACACCATCAGGAAAGGCAGAAGATACACAACGTTAGGGATGTTAACGCTTCTTTTTTAGGTCATATTTTATAGATGCAAACATGCTGGCCCCACAATAAGGAAGGCAGAGCTTTTCACAAATATTTCACCACTTTTTAAGATGAGAGCAGAGTTTGAGTACACACTGAGGAGGAGCTCAACTCACATTGATTTCCAGACTGCAGAGACTGAGGGAGTCTGCATCTCTGTTGGCCTGCTTCCTCTTCTTCTGCAAAACACAATAAAACACAGCGAACATCAGACAGAGAGAATCTGTTTGATTTTAAGAAGTGTGCTTTAAATTCTTTTATTTTTATTAAATCAGATTACTCAATATAATGTGAAAGTGGAGTTTTTGTGATGGATCCCAACCCAGCAGCTCCATGCACTTTTCAGCTCAGTGTTCTGGTTGCAGAACATTGGTTGCAGCTTGCAGAAATTTACTACGTTTTTCCTCAGTAAATTGTTAATAAATAATAAAGAAATTATAATAAAAAAAAAAATTCGACATCTTGGAAGATATTTTAAAAAATCTGTTCAATTAGGGTTTGTTCAAATTGTTTTTTATCTTGTTTCTATTCATCTGAAGAGGAGATTTTAGCATTTTTCATCCTTAAGTAGTGTCTGCAGACCTCCCCAGGCTAATCTCCAACTCAACACAGAGTTGGACAGTAACCTGTAAGTCTCCTGAGAGGCAAAACCCGGGGCAAATGAGTAAGAATAATAACTAAAATGTCTGCTCAGGTGGCTCAGATATTAACATTTCAATAAGTCATTACTCACCAGAGATTAATTTGCCCGGATGACAATGAATCAAAATAACATATGCAAAAATATTTCGACCCTTAACCATATATTTTCTGGTATATCTTTTTGTTTTTCATATGCACAGGTCATGGGTCAGCCATGGGGGGGTCACCAGACAGGAGGAGGAAAAGATGTTGTAATTCCAAAGCTAAGGTGAAAAATACCACAAAAAGTCTCTTGTTTCCTTTCCTTTGAGAGTAGTTTGTCTGAATGACATTGAAATGGAGTAGTTGGTTTTTCTATTAAACAATGGACACAATCTTAACTCAAATCTTTGTGGATGCTGATTGGAAGTTCCTGTTTCTGTTAGAGAAAGGAGAGGCTTTCCCAGTAAATTCAAAGATTCTCCAGGTGACAGAAAAGTGACTCCACATGGAGTTAGACTCCTTACAGAGTGGGACAGGAAGCGGGCCTTAATATGTGTTAAGAAAAAGGTCTATTAGGTTAAAGTACTAACTGACCAAGGGTTGCGATATTGTAACCAGACAGTGGGGGCTGCTTCCTTAGGTGCAAACCAAAGACTCTATAGATGGACGTGGTCACCCAATGGCGTGTGAAGTCCAGTAACATCTCAAGCTGTGACAGTGGTACTACAGGTTTGTGTTTTTATCAAAGTTATTCTGGTTTTTCAGACTCACCCGATAGTAAACAAATAAACAGCAGCCCATCATCAGGATCAAATCTACTCCTCAAACACAGTTCAAATGTAATCAATTCTGCTGCTCCTTATCCTCCTCTTTCTTCCTCTCCTCTTCCTCCAGGTCCCTTTCTTTCTACCCCAAAGTCACATTCGCCCTCTTTTCTTTTCTCCTCTTCACATGCTGGACAGTACTTGAAATAATTTCGCCTTTGTTCCTTCCACCTCCTGTGAATCACCACCTTCACAGTCACATTTTATTCCACCTCTTCTTGTTCCTTTAAATTTCTCCAGGTTCTTACTCCAAAAGTCTCTTCTGCTGTACCTCCTCTTCTTTTTTTATGGCCTTCTTTTGCCCACTGCTCTCCTTCTCTCCTCCTGCCGTCTCATTCTTCACCACCTCAGCCACAGTCTGAGCCTCCTCAGCTTCACCACCTTCCTGAGTGGATCTACAGACCCTCAGGAACAGGAACCCTTCACAATGTATGTGTGTGTGTGTGTGTGTGTGTGTGTGTGTGTGTGTGTGTGCGTTTGTGTGTCCCCTC
>VUQS01043821.1:0-17837 GCA_015108495.1 Heterochromis multidens
CTGGTGATGGCTAACCAACCGGACATAGTAGTGGTGGACAAGCAGAGGAAGGAGGCTGTAGTGATAGATGTAGCTATACCAAGTGATAGCAACATCAGGAAGAAGGAACACGAGAAGCTGGAGAAATACCAAGGGCTGAGAGAGGAGCTACAGAAGATGTGGAGGGTGAAGGCAACAGTGGTCCCCATGGTAATTGAAGCACTCGGGGCAGTAACCTCCAAACTGGGTGAGTGGCTCCAGCAGATCCCAGGAACAACATCCGAGATCTCTGTCCAGAAGAGCGCAGTCCTAGGAACAGCAAAGATACTGCGCAGGACCCTCAAGCTCCCAGGCCTCTGGTAGAGGACCCGAGCTTGAAGGATAAAGACTGCCCGCGAGGGCGAGAGGGGATTTATATATATATATATATATATATATATATATATAGAGAGAGAGAGAGAGAGTTAAACTGATGTAATTCTCTCTAACAGTAGTTCAGTAATTCAGTATATTACTGTATGAGTTGTTCAGTGTGGAGCTTCTATAGCAAACCATTTTTGTTTCATTCATTGTATTTGTATTCATTGTATAACTAGCAAAAATATAGGTAAAGTAATTCAGTAAAGATGGAAGAAATAAAGTGTGTCAATTTTCATTACCGTACTGTATTTACAGTGCAGTAATTTTAGTGCACTATTACATAGAGACACATGCAACTCCTTGTATAACAGTATTTCACTCGTTTTTTTACTCTCTGAAGTCACTACCCAGTGTATTAAATATTTTTCTACTTTGCTCTATAAATTCCCTCAGTCTCAATAAACAACTTGAAAAGAGTTCTGAAAGACACTCCCAATAAATATTGTAATATAATAAATATCATATCAAAAATTATTCCCTTTAAAGAAAAAATGCTTTTAGGTTACAGCTCGTCTTTCACACCTTCATCAGAGGTTTTGTGCATTTGACCATCTCACTTTGACCATTTCCTGTTTGATGTACAGGTAGCCTCTGCTGACTGGCTCAGAGAGGTCACATTTCAAAAGCTGGCAGATAGAAATAGTCAGTGAGAAAATGATAAACTCAGCCTTTCAGCTTCAGAGAACTGAAGGTATGGGCTCAGGTATGAAACTGTGCGTGTTTGATAAAAATGTGCTTATACACTTTTAATCAAGACATTTGCAAGAGATAAGATCCTCATTTGTGAAACACTCTTTTACACACAAACAATCAAACACATACACGGCTGTGCTCTTTGAGATAGTTCAATCTGCAAGACAAGGCATTTTATACTACTGATTTATTTCGTTCTCCTTTTCTTTGACTCTCAGAGACAAGGTGGGGGTATTTATAGTAACACAAAACATCAGCAAACAGTTTGATGCTAGACTACTGATGCAATGTATTTCCAGTTTTATGCAGTAAATATAGCAATACAACAGAAATATGAGCTGTAAATATAGAAGCAAATTAAGTTGTTGTCATTCACAACTGATTTCTCAATTAGTTTGTGAAATTCTGGCCTAAATATGCTGTCACAACAGTTTCCAAACAAATTTGGAAAGCTTTGTCATGCTCATTTTATGACAGCATTATACTGGATAGCTAAACATCATAATACACCTGCCTCACTATATAAAAAACTTTCCAATATGTTTTTTTCATGGAATGCTGTGCCTTGGTTTTGACATGAACTGACTCTATAATTGACTAATATATAATCTTATTATAAAATACTGAGGCAAAAATAGCATTGCATATTACACTTGAATGTGCAGCCACAGGCCACTGGCTTCCATGATATGTAGTCGCGTTGTGATGTTATGATAGGCAATAATTAATTTTCATCAGGAATGACTACAGTGTATGCATTCATGATGCTGGAGGTGAAAAGAGAAGGCGAAAATGTGACAGAAAGGATGAAAGAAATCAATGGCTGACTTAAAACATGAACAAACATTATTAAGTCTTTTGATCCCCACTAGCATTTACTGGGGAAGATGTGGCTTGTGTTTGATCTTTAGAAAATCCCTTGTGAAAAGTGACTAAATGACAGTAATATAACAGCATGATTATAACAAACATGACTGTCTGATGCGACCATTTCAAGAAGAGGAAAAGTGATGAATGGATTGAATGGAAGCTTTGAAATATATAGATTACCTTAACCAACTTTTCACAGATGAATAAAGTACAGGAAGGTCTGGAAAGTTTTGCACATTGACACAGTGCAGACTGCTTTTAATTCAATGAGGTGAACAAAACTGTTTCATTAAACTTTGAGGAATTGCAGACTTTGTCTACACAGTCCCCTCTTCTGTAGGCCTAATGTGAACATAATCAAGAATAAAAGGTGGAATATGTTATTTTGTAACGTGTTACTGTAATCACATTACATTACATTACACCCAACACTGCAGCTCAGACACAGAAAACATCATTTTATTTTGATTTAACATAAAACTGACAGCCTCACTTTTGGCTGGCCTGGAAACACAAAACATTGTTTCTTTATTTTTGACTGGTATAGAAACAAAAAAAAGAGTCTTATCATAAGCCGACAGCACTACATAATGAAGTGCCGTCCAATCAGTTTTGTGACATTTGGTTGAAACTGAACAGAAAGCTCTACTCCACGTTCTGTATTCTGTCACATCATGAATAAACACCAATACTAACCTGGGAAACCACATATTCCTGTGCATTACACTGTCTTCAACAAATAATATTGCATGCCTCATATTTAAAGTTGTTATAAGTCATTTGCGCAGTGGTTACCACTGTTGCCTCACAGCAAGAAGGTCCTGGGTTCAAATCCACCATCTTGCTGGGGTCTTTCTGCGTGTTGTTTGCATGTTCTTCCCATGTCTGCGTGGGTTCTCTCCAGGTACTCCGGCTTCCTCCCACAGTCCAAAGACATGCAATTAGTGGGGTTAGGTTAATTGGTGATTCTAAATTGGCCATAAATGTGAATGTGAGTGTGAATAGTTGTCTGTCACTCTGTGTTGGTCCTGTGAGAGCCTGGCGAATTGTCCAGGGTGTACCCTGCCTCTCACCCTATGGCAGCCCACCCCCACCCCCAACCCCCCCCACCCTGAATTGGATAAGCAGAAGAGAGTGGATGGATAAGTCATTTACATATCTTCCAATCAGTCTGGTACAGATTGTTCTTGGAGAGCTGGACTGAATTAAAAAGAAAAAAAAAAAGACTCATTTGGCCTTTCTGTTGTTAAAACTGCTCATTGGTTTCCATTTTAGGTAGGCGTATCATAATTAATGATAAACCTACCAACTGGAGACTACTTGGCTGGATATTGTGAAGCTGTTTTTCTTTGACATTAAAAGGATCCTGCAATCATACCCAACTGTCATCTTGTACAGACATCCAGGCCTTGTTATGTTCCCAAGCTTACCAGTGTGTTTGTTATTAACAGAATGTATCAAACACTTGAATTGGGGTCTCTTCGTGGTCTCGTTATTTCTCAAATTTTTTTTTTTTTTTATACAGCCTAAAGATGGCCTGTTTCACTTGTATTTGGCCTTTGTTGTGGTTAAAGAAAGGCTTTCAAATACAAATGCAACACTCAGACCTTTTACCTGCTTTATTTTCAAAAATTAAGTAGGTTAAAGGTCTGGAATTTAATGAAGAAATAGCCCACATGTTCATGGCACTGTCCAGTTCCTTTTGGGACTATAAAAACAGGGGACTGCATTAAAGAAAATGCTCTAATTCCCTAAACATTAATGCAAAATATTTAAGTCTTACTTACAAGTGTAGAGCTGACCTATTTTAACTTAAGAGCACAGTTTTGCCTGAAAGTCAGCCTCATACTCTTAAAAGGTTATTAGCCTTTGTGATTATGCAGAACAATTACCATTTTTCACTGCTTCCAGTGTTTTTTCTTTTTACTGACAAAAAATGTAATCAGAAAAGCTGGAAATTTTCATCAGTGTGTGGACAGAAAAGGGAAGGGGAGGACAGTCTTCGGATTATGAAAGGACCTTTCGTTCGTTAAGGTCTGTTGTTTCTTCCATGTTTGTGTGTGTGAATCAGTGTGAAGGAAAAATGTCCTCCACTGGAGCTTGCAGCACTGCTCTGTGCTGGAGTGGGTGATGATGAATGGACCCACTGCTGGCTAGTAAAAGTGGTACATTACTGAAAACCAAAGCAGCATACATGCAGACAAAAGGTTAGCCACACAGAGAATATTTAGGCAGCACTTGAAAAGATTATAAAATGTAAAAGAGTGTAGTGCAAAAGAAAGCAATGGAAGAAATGACAAAATGTCCTCAGCTCTGCAAAGCCTGTCAGCATGTTTCAGGTTATTGGACTCATTGAATACAACATTAATGTTTTGTTTCACTTTCGCCACTCTGTACAGCACCATTTCCAGTAGCTGGCTGATACAGTGACAAGCATATATTGTAATAAACCAATGTTCACTTTTTAGACAGCATGGCAAAGTCAAATTTATAACATTAGATATCAGCAGCTGTATTCTAACTAAGAATACAGTAACAATTTGAGGCATTTACAAACACATTTTTGACAATATAAAATTCCTTTATGGATATCTAAAATTACATCATATGTTGGGCCTTTTTTATTATTGATTAAACTGAACTTACATTAAATATCCAGAATACAATTATGACTTAAATTTATACAAATTAATACATTTATTTCAGATACCTTTAATTTAAATTCCCTAGAGTTTGTGAATAATAGACCAAAGTTAAATGGATAGTGAATACTGTACTTTCATTTTTTGATCAACTTGTCTGTTTTTGTCTGTATTCTGTGATTATTGATGATATTCCTAGTGATATTCTGTAATCTAGACAAAAGCCATTTATCTTCATTTTGGTCCCACTCTAACAAATTTTTGGAACAGCTTCTGAATCAGGGGTTTTTAATGTGCACCCAGTTCCAAATGCACGTCATCACCATTATTCATTCAAGGTTATTGTCTTTGTGGGGGCTGTGACCATAGCTACTGTTTCACATGCATACAAGTAACACCCACATATCAACTTTTAAGTAATGCACCAAAGGTTTTCTTTGGCAAGAAAGAAGAAATGTTAAGTAGAGAATGAATGGAGTAAAATTGCTTTCAGTGAACTGTATTTAAAGTTGGTCCTTCAGCATTCCCTTACACCTCTTTGCTCTTACTCACAGGCATGTCAGCCTCTATCTTCCTTGCACCAAATTCAACCTAAGGTATCAAATCTGCAAAGGTTACGGACAAAAGAGTCCTTCTCTACATATACACATCACAGAGCACAAAGGAAGAAATTTCGAAGGCTTCACTGATAACTAAGGAATGCAACATCCACACATCAGAGCACATTGCGTAAACTTGCTTGTCTAGTACACCATATGTTCTAAACCACTGCAAGGTTTAGACTGAAATACCAGTTTGCCAAGTTGCCTGACAAATAACCACCATATGAATGCTGATGATCATACAGGAGTGCTGAGGAATGTTTTTTGTTGCTGGTTAGATGGTTGCAGATAAGCACTGACACTTCTTTATGTGTCATACTAAAGCATTCACCACTAGTGTTTGAACAACCATATTGGTGGGAATACCTTGAAAAAGTAAAGGCTATAAATTGACAATGATCCAACCAACATATGGTCTGCAAACTGTGAGTACTATGCACATAGAGAGCAATTGAGTTCCCTGTCACATATACAGTATATAGGAACCTCAACATCTGGGGAAAAAACATTAAAACCAAACGCAGCCTTAAGCCATACAGATGTGCTGTTTAAAAGCAGGATTTGTTTGATTAAAATCAAGAGAACTTCTGGTTGTCTTTGTGAGTGGATATTAAACATTCCACAGACCCTCAGAGCATATTCCTTTATCTTGCTTCTCTTTAGCTGCTGAATGACTGTGTTCTCCATCATTTTCACAGTAGTAATCCATGTTTCTTTTTCCTTTTCCAATATACATGTGCACACACATACCAGTGTATGTTGAAAAAGGAAAGATTTTAACATGACCCATGTGCATGAAGCTTAATTGTGTTGTTGATGATCACAGTTGTAAGAACAACCTCTGCTAAAGCTTGCCAGGGTTATGTTACCATTGCAGTTTTTTTTCAGTCCCTTTCTCCATCCAGCCAGTTGTACTTAGTTTGTTCCATCCCAGCCAAGGCTGTCCAGTAAAGGTGACTGAATGCAAACAAAGCCTGAAAAGGTTTTGTAACCAAGCTCACTGAATATTTATCAAATGTGTTTGACATTTTTTGGAGCCTGACTCTCCATTCTTGTATTATATCAGCAGTTTGTGTTGAATGTACATTTCCTCCCAAATTACTTATGGCAGAACATGGCAGGTCCCCACAGAAATCCTCTGGGGGTCTCCAGGGAACAAATGTTATCCATCTTTGTCTACAGTCTCTGGAAACAACATCCTTTCCTTCTAAGCTGAGTGAACAGGGAAATAGTACATAAACATAAGACATAAATTTACAATAATTCCAGTCTAATTTATTTCCAGACCTCATATTACACAATGACAAATATGCGTGTGTGACATAGGGCCTTACAAACACTTCACTAGCTCTTATTATTATTTTTCTCAGGACTTACAAGCTTATTTTACTGCAAATGGAAGTGGTGGATGGAGGATGTTGTCCATGACATAACTGCACATTTCTGTTGTTTCTGAAGGAGCCTTCATAGCATGTCATAAGTTCAAGCCTCTGATCCTCTGATCACACCTTCAATCAATTTAGAATCACCAATCAACTTAACATGCATGTTTTTGGACTGTGGGCGGAAGCCAGAGTACCTGGAGAGAAACCATGTAGGCACAGAGAGAACGTGCAACCTCCACATAGAAAACCCCCAACTGACCAGTTTATAAAGCACTTACATTATGAAGTGTTTCACACAAGCAACACAACATTCAGACCCTTTGACAGCAAGTAAAAAAAAATCAAGATATGAATACAATTCAGTATAAAATAATTTTAGATAACATGACACCCCTGCAGGGAAGAATTTAAACAGAAGGGGATCAATAACTATCAAGTAAAATCAGGAAAGGATCTCTGATAAGAGTGTGTCTTGTACAAGAGGTGACTAACTTATTTGATCTGATTTTCTTAACTGGCTTGTAGTGTTGCTTTAGCTGCACTTTCAGATGCAATTTCTCTGCTGGAGGCTCTCAGGTTACATGCAGGCCCCTAAGGGACTGAGAGTACTTGCGGTGCAAAAGCAAGTCTGATTACCTTAATATTAAAAGAATTGGAGTTGATTTCTGTCAGCATCACTTTCTACAGAGAAATTCTTGGTTACAAAGTGGCCAGGCTCAGAGTGAATCCAGCATTTATTTATTTTTTTTAATTTTCAGAATCATTTTTGTCTGGGGCATCAAGTTGATTTATAATAGTTTCAATTAGAAATGTCAGTGTTTCCTAAACCATTAGAAAAATGCAAATATGAATATACTGTACATCTATAAAAAAAAGAAGAAAGAAATGTAAACAGATGTGGTAAATTTAATTAAGATAACCGTGTCATACAATCAGACACAACCTCAGTACATGTGGATGGACAAGCTGATATATAGACTGTTTTCACACAAATGCTACAGAACAAACAGTAACAAGAATAATTAAATAAATATATCTGACATGATGGCACACAGTATAGTAATAATTTATGTGAGGTTTAAAAAAAAGACAGACCTGAAGGCCGGGGTGGAAAAGGGAAAACACAAATGGTAAAGTTGAAGGCTTGTATATCTTCCCCCTGACTGGCAGCAGCTGTTCCACTTGCACTGCTGGGTTAGGCAGGTAATGTGGTGTGGAGGGCAGTGATGACATGCAGGTGATGACCTCCTTAGGTCATTCAGCTGGAGTGGATGAGGAGGAAATCTGTAATGTTTGAAAAAGGAGAGGAAAACATGGGAGACAGTGTAAAAGTTAATCCAGGCCAAAGGCATGCACGAGTAGGCAGTCAACCAGGCAAACAAACCAACGAAGGAGCAGGCAAAAGGCAGAATATATAGAAAAGTCCAAAAGTCATACACGAGAAGGTCAACCATCAACAGAAATGAGGGGAAACTAACAGAAGAAAATGAGGCGATACAAACGTAGAACACTAGGATATGCCTGGATGACTGACTTGTGTAACGACAATCCAGGAAGTGATGCTTTGGTGTTAATGAAATTAACAACAGGTGCACTAGAGGGGCAACGATGAGACAACCCCCAAAACATGAATGGTTTTACAGGTGGAGGCCACTGACATTTTTCTCTCCTCATCTTTTCTGACTGTTTTTTTTCACTAGTTCTGCATTTGGCTAGGGTCAGTGTCACTACTGGTAGCATGAGACAATACCTGGACCCTACAGAGGTCGCACAGGTAGTCCAACTCCTCCAGGATGGCACATTAATACGTACCATTGCCAGAAGGTTTGCTGTGTCTCCCAGCACAGTCTCAAGAGCATGGAGGAGATTCCAGGAGACACACAGTTACTCTAGGAGAGCTGGACAGGGCTGTCGAAGGTCCTTGATCCAGCAGCAGGACCAATATCTGCTCCTTTGTGCAACGAGGAACAGGATGAGCACTGCCAGAGCCCTACAAAATAGCATCCTTTCGTTCCTAACACATTACCCAGTCCATATCAGTATAGATATTCAGGATGATTTTTTTTCCCATTGAGATCTGATTACTTTTTAAAGTGTTCCTTCATTTTGTTTTTAGCAGTATGTATACAGTGCATTTATGTGTCCTTGTGGAACAAAAGGTAAATGCTGGAAAATCCTGACTAGCACTGGTATCATGTTTTTGCAGTGACCAGACTCAAGAAGCAGATTCAGACCATGGATAAGAGTTTCAAAAAGTTTATTTATAGAATTCAAGAAATTAAAAATGGGCAGGTGGACTATGGAACTGGGCCCTTTTCCATCAGGCAAACTTAGGAGGGCTCTGCAGACAGGGAGAGAGGTTATTAGCAAGAGCTGGCTGAGTAAAGCGATTTGTGAAGGTTAATAGTGAAAAGTCTCTGAGGCCTTACTTGCTAGAGTGAATGGTGATAGCACTGAAGGAGTAGCAGGTGGGCAAGCAGACTTCCAGGAGACTTCAGGTGTGTTCAGTGGAGATTGGGCAGGCAGGTACACAACAGGTGAGTCTTTGCTTCCACAATGGCAAGCTGATTTCAAGGGAGGCACAGGCAAGTGACCAGCTGTGAACTTCAGGGTCCTTACAGGCACATAGAGGACTCCAAGGGACTGGCAATGAAGTTCTGGTAGGTAACTGGGTAGCAAGCAAGGAGAGAGGATTACACATGTCCGGTCGCAAATTTGAATTAATTGTTAAACTTCTTCAGTCCAATAAGATGTAGATTCATCCAATATCAACCATAACTTTTACCAATTAAGAGGTGTGAAACTGTCAACGACAGCCATTACTACAAATCATGAGTCACAAAACTGTCAAAGTCAACCATTAATACAAATAATGAGTTCATACAACAAGTGTACATGCTCAAAGTATAAAGTATAGATAAAGTATGATATAAATGTAGATAACGTACAGGGCACCCGCTTAACATATTATTTCCAGTGTATATATCAAGTCAACCATATCATTTCCAGTATATAATAAGACCGTTTAGTATAAAACCCAACGCACACTGGAAAGCACCAGTGTGAAGACTAGGCTGGGTGAGCCAATTTACCACCATAGTAGACAAGACAATCTGGCAGAGAGTTGCAGCCACAGCCGGTCCTTAAGTACACAGACATAATGAGAGAATGTACTGCAGTTGTGTGGCTCTCAGCTCGGGAAAGGGTAGCTCCACCCATAGGCGGAGGCACAGGTAGGGTGCACCTCTCCACCTGAGAGACTAGAGAGAGAGAAAAGAAAAAACTGAAAAAGGCTGACCAGACCATGACAAAATGGTACTCTCTCTTTTTTTTTAAAATAAAATATTGAATAGTATTATATCCAAAACTGTCTGCTACAGTCCCTTAATAATAATCACAGGGGGAAAAAGTACTCACTTAACACGGACAGACTGTGGTAATAAATTTATTATAGGGACTAATTTGTTACATTTTTATTAATTACATTTAATAACATTAATTACAATATTACATAGCTATCTGCTGTTCTGGGAATGAACACACTAAGATAACAAACTACCACATTAGCACACAGATACACAGCAATAATACTTATTGCCCTTTTTTTGTTTCCACAGTCCTCCATGTCCTCTGATATTCTCCACTGCTTTCTTTGTTCCCTTCCTCTCCCTCCATCCCACCTGCTTGACATCACCATCACGCTTCCTCTCCCTCCTCCCACTGAGTGTGTTTTATATTTATATATATATATATATATACTCACTAGAATCTCCCGAAGCAGTGCCTTGATGCTTTATATTTGCGTGTGTCAGTCAAACTACCCTGTGGATAGAATACCTCTATGCAACTGGTCATATTCCACCTGATGCCTCACATAAGTGGGCAGACAACTCCACGGACACACGCACAACTACAAAAACAAACACCAAGTGAATCCCAGTGGAACACTGTGGTGGTTTATTAATGGAAAGACGTGAGCTCGAATATTTTTTTTGGAAATATATTTCCAGTACCCGGCGACCCTGAATTGAAGGGAAGAGAATGGATGGATGGATGGATATTTCCAGTATGATTCCATGTTATTCCAACTCTTGCCCTATGTCATCTGGGATAGGCTTCAGCACCCCCAGCAACCCTGAATTGCAATAATAAAAAATAAATAAATAATTTGTTAAGAAAATGAAGAGATGGATGGATTATATTCAAACAGTCACAGAGAATAGAAACAATACTTTTTGTGAAATGACTATGCATTACGCATGATTAGCATCTATTCTGGGTTTCACATTAATAACTTAGTTTTTCTGTGTTTTTGGTGCTGATGATATTGCTGCTCTCTGCCCTGCAGACTGGAGAAATGTTTTGAAACCTCAGGGGGAGGGGGAAAGAATTCAGAAAATGATGTGACACACACATCTTCTCCCCATCAGGCTTATCCCATAGAGACTGCTTATTTCATTAATTAGTAAGCACAATTTATTTTTAATTTATCCTCCGATTGTGGCTTCTTTATGCATAATTGGGTGCCTTTGCGTCTTCTTTGTTCTCCCCCTGTGTGCACGAGCATGCACGCCTATAAACTAATATTGTTAAAATATTCCCCGGGGCTCCAGAGCACAGAAAGCCTGAATCAGCTATTGGCTCTGTCCTCCTTCATTAGAAGGGTATAAAATCACTACTTTATTGATTCTTCTCATTAACCTTTATCTCATCTGATCAGTAATGTCGTTTTCTGTCTCTCTCTGAGCTTTTTCCCTGCAGTTTTCCTCATTTTGTCTCCCATGCCTGTCTACCTTATTTTTCCCACCCATCACACTCCTCTTTTGCACTTTATGAACCTACCATGACAACAAATTCCCATTTGTCTTTCCTCATGTCTGCTCTTTCTGAGCTATTTCACCTTATATTTCATCCAGTCATAAAAATGACAATATTTACTGAGGTAACACACTATGTCTGTATGACCTTGAGGTGACCTCTCTTTGCTTGTTGTGGTGTGACTAAATATAGTTCTATTTTCAGAGTGGTATTATCTGAGTCACAAAGTATTATATGTATTATTTCAAAATGATGATGATCATGATGTCTTAAATAATGTGTTAGTTTCATGGGTGCTGAAAGCCTACTTTATGGCTATTTGAATTACATTTGTTCATATCATTCATGTCAGTAATTGCAAAGATGTAAAAGCTGACATTGTCGCCAGTCGGACAACTCAAGAAAGATAGAGTTTTCTTGCTGTCAGCTGCCTAACCTTTTGCAGTTCACATGACATTGAGGTATTCATGTTTGTTTTGATGTTTACTAGCTGTGGGTGGAAAAACCCACTGAACGTGAAATGGCTTTCCGCGAACTGCTATCACATTTCTCACAACAGATGGCAATGAAGGGCACATCTGCAGGCACTTCTGCTGATTTACATCGTATGCCGTGCATGTGTCTACATGCGCCCGTCTGAATTTGTGCATTTGCGTCATCTCACAGAGACTGCTGCATCCAGGTCGACCTCGGGAGGACCAGGGCAGGTGGAGATGTTAAGGACGGCGACCGAATACCCAAGAGAGACAGGGAGGGACTGAGTCAGACTATGACAGATAAAAAAAGACAGTGATGAAGGAGTGTGTGTGTGTATGTGTGTGTGTGTGTGTGTGTGTGTGTGTGTGTGTGTGTGTGTGTGTGTGCGTGCGTGTGTGCATGTGTGTGTGTGTGTGTGTGCGCGGGGGGGGGTTCTCACCCAGTGAGAGAGGGAGATAGTGGGACCATGAAAGGAAGAAATGAGGGAGGGAGGGAGGGAGTTGGAGGACAGTGGACCAAAACAGGCTGAATACTCATGGGGGTGAAAGGATGAAAAGGAAAGAGACAGTGACAGAGAGAAAGGGAGCTCTGATGTCACTCTGAAGAGGAAATGTCTTCTGTTTGACCTTTTCAGACAAATTCACACCCTTTCATTCAATCCCTCTTGAATCTCACCCACAAAAAAAAATCCCTCCGTGGACCCTCCTATCTTTTATTTTATGTTTTCCAGCTCTTTTCTCACATAAATATCGACGGGCAACTGCGCTGAGTCTCACCTCCTGTGCTCCTACTCTACGCTCAGCCTGGTGATGGAGAGGTGATTTTGTAATTACAGCTCATTCTTTTGTCAGTAGATAACAACATAAGTGTATGCTAAAGATACAAAAGTTGTCCATCGCAGATTGTTCCAACCATCTGTGAGTGGCCTGTCTACAACATTTTTATCTATGTATTCTGAAACTAAAGAGATCAGCACTCTCAGGGTCTTGTCTGTGTTTTGCTGTAGATATTCTTACATAAATCCCCAGTGTCTCACTTCCTTTACTTCACTCATTAACGGGCATGATTGCAGGCCAATCACAAAGAATTCTTTGGCCATGACCTCAGACAGCACATACAGAACTGGCTCCTATGCCGTCACTGTCAAATGCAGAGGGTGAACGTTCACATGGGAATAAATGAAGAATTAATGAAGTCGCAAACTGGATGCACAAGAATGAGCGTCACTGTTGTTCAGATCAGGAGGATGATTTGAGGCGGCTTATGGTGATTTAATTAAACATGAATTAAAACGCTTTTGGCCATGACATCGTGGCACAAATGGTCGTATTTCACGTCATCCACGGCACTGCTGCCATCAACAATCAGCTCATACTGTGTTTGCCATCTGTAAAGCTGTGCCATCAGTGCCACACTGGGAGTGATATGCCTTATGCCAGAGGAAAAGGCATGCCATCAGTTCCAAATCAGTCTGCTATGTGGGAATAGTATCAATAGCTACTCACATTTTTCCTCACATTCATATGGATTCTAGTAATGAAAAGCCAATCACAGCTTATTATTTGTACAAAGACTAGGCTTTATGCCTAAGCAGACCTCTGTGTCCACCAAAAGATCAGTTATCTGATCATGCTGTGTAAAATATAAACTGATAACTATAGCAGTGCTGCCCTCTGTGGGACAAACTATGCGGCTACGGTTTTTTTCTGCCAATAAGGTCACACAAATCCAGATACATACAGGTTCTAGGTTAATGGAATACAAAAGTAAATACAAAATATAATTTTGGTTGGTTCTCACAAAATCACAATAATGATCTATAATAACAATATAGATCCTTATAAGTATATTTTTGGTGACCTGTTAGAAGACGTAAAACTGGTCAAATGGTCAACGCTTTGCTCTTTAGCCTACGCATTAGGCTGAGTCTACAAAGCCCCCATAACGGCATGCTGTGCTTTATTTCTGTTGCATCAAAAAACACAAGTGACACTGATTCATTGTTTTAGGTCTGTTATTTACCCTCTGATTTAATTAGCAATGAGTAAAGGAGCAATAAATAAAATAGTATTATCATATTTGGAAGAGTTTTTTTCTAGTCTGATGATAAGAGTGAGGAGGACTATTGTCTTTTAAAGGGTGATGAACCATAGAGCCTGAAGCACTTCATTTTAACCTTACAGTTTTGCATGGTTTTCATGTCTGGAAAATGAAAATATGGTGTTCTGTTTGTTTTCATGATGTATTTGATCAGTTAATGAAGCACTGTTTTAGTTTTAAAGTCTTTGGCTTCACCACACAGCAAAAATTATTAATTAAGTCCAACAACAAGAATCTATGAATAAATTCATAGAGCGTAGACCTTTGAAGGACACATTACTATCCAAATCAGAATAGGCCATGTATCCATCCTCAAAGTCGACAGCTACGTGGGCTATTCTGGGGCAAGGTGATGTAGTGGAGGAGTGCAAGTATCTGGGCGTCCACACTGACAACAGGCTGATCTGGAAGACCAACACACAGACTGTATACAAGAAGCGGATGAGTGGTCTCTTTTTCCTGAGGAAGCTGAGATCCTTCAATATGTTCAGTCAGCTGTGGCGAGCACAGTGTACTTTGCTATGGTCTGCTGGGGAAGCTGGTGACACCAACAGACTGTATAAACTGATTAGGAAGGCTGGCTCTGTGATTGGCTGCAAACTGGACACTTCTGAAGCTGTAGTGGAGATGAGGTCACTGAACAAACTGTTATCCATCACAGATAATCAACCCTCTGCACCACTAACTGGACAGGTAGCAGAGGACCTTCTCCAACAGACTGATTCAGCTCTGCTGCCACAAGGAAAGATTTAGGAAATCTTTCATACCACATGCTATCACTATCTATAATAAAATATGTGTGTCTGGTAGAGAGTCACCTGCCAGATAATGCTAATAATATATTATTAATATTAATATTATATATACTGGGATGTATTTTTGACCAGCATTTAAAATTTGAATCTCACATCTCAAAGTTCATCCAGTCTTTTTTTTTCTTGTCATCTAAGAAATACTGCAATAAATTAAACATTTACTGTCATCCAATAATTTGGAACTTTTAGCACACACTTGAATTTTCTCTCCTCTTGATATTATAACTCCTCTGCATCTCTCAGTCCCGCCTCGCCCATCTTTAGTCGGTCCAGAATGCAGCAACGAGGCTGCTTACAAAAACTAGCTCAAATATCGCCCCTATTCTTGCAGCCCTTCACTGGCTTCCAGTGAAATTCAGAATCCATTTTAACATGTTATTAATAACATATAAAGCCCTACATGGCCAGGCTCCTGCTTATATAGCAGACCTGCTGATACCTTATTCCAGCAGTCTCTGATCATCTGATCAGGGTCTCTCAGTTCTTATTTGAAATGCAGAGGTGATCATGCTTTTGAGGTTGTAGTGCTTAAACTTTGGAGCAGCCTTTCTCAGCCTATCAGCTGAATCTGTGGTTTGTTTTAAACAACTGGTGAAACTTTTCCTTAATCTTTCTCCCATTATTTGCATCAATGTATACTTATCTTTAATGTGAGGCTTTTATTCAACCTGTGAAGCACTTTGTAACTGTGTGTTTTACAAAGTACAAATTATTATTATTAGTTATTAGTGTAGGCTATACCACAGGCTATAATATGGGGTGGGGGTGACTTGTTTTGACTATAAATTCCATTGTAGCCATCTCCATTGATAAAGTCTTGTCACTTGCACATACAGGCACGTATCCAAATGTGATGACAGTTGAACTGATGGTACATAAAGGCTGCAGAGGATTCCGATTGGTCAATTCACACCTGGACTTGAACTTCTGTTGACTTGTTTCAAACCCAAACTATGGAAGGTTTTAAAACTACTGGAAAGCAAATCTTCTTAAAAACCAAAAACACATTGTTGGAAAACCGGAGTTTTAAAAACAGTGGACCAACCTGCTGGTCGGGGTGCACGCCTGTGAAGCGGACAACTCTGCAGGTTTATTTTACTCATTTAATTCATTAATTCAGCCCTTTAAAATGTCTATCAATATAAATATCAGTGTGACTCTTTTTTTTGAAACGTGAACAGTCACACTCTGTCTTTAGAGATGTCAGATGAGTTAACTAAACAAGCAGTTGGAGACCCAGTGTGTCTGTTTTAATTTAAAAAAAAAAAAAAATAAAAGACATGTTGGAGGAAAAACACAAATTTGGCGAAAATATGTTAGATGATTTTTCCATATAAATATTTATTTGTATGAATAAATTTCCCAGAAAGGGTGTAGAATTTATTAAAAACTAATGTATGCATTTAAAAGCTGTTATTTTGGTTTGAAGGTATCGAACTTGGCAAATTTTACATCAAAATTGTGAAACAAAAATTGCAACAGTTCCTAAAATGCCAAAAATCAGTTTTTGTGATGCACCATGAAGATGACGTAATGATTAGCTCCAGGACGTACAGGTGTAAACACACCAGACCCTGCTCTTCTGTTGGATGCTGAATCTGGTTTCTCATGTTCAAAGGCCTAATATTAAATTGAATTTTTTTCATGTCCTCAAAATGTAAGCATTTTGTTATACCTTCAACTTGTTGTGTTTAATCAGGGACATTATAGGAATTTGGCCTAAAAAACCAAAAAGCTGAAATAATATTTGTTAACTTTGGTATTCGATTTTCGATGGAGCAATTCTTGTCCCACAGTCTCCTCCAGACACAATTTTTAACCATGCCTCCACAGCTTTGTGTCATTATTTTTCTTTTAAATTGATGCCTCACTTAATAATCGAGAACACACTTGTCATTTGGAAACACAATTTTCTTTTCCAGGGAAACAAGTAGAACAAGTCATCGTTCAGTGTGACATAAATGCAGCCTAAAATTATTCTTCTGTTATCTGTTGAAAATAATGGACACAGGCCTGTGTGCCAATATTTCATTTTTTATTTGTTGCTTTAGTGCAGGATGCTTATTGCATTTCTAACATTACTTTAAATTTGTTTCCTCACAGGTTGCGTTACCTACATTGTTGAACATCTGGCAGAAGAAGGGCTCCCTGAAATAATCAGGAACCTTGACAACAATGAAGACAATCTCCCAATTGTCATCATCATTGATGATGATGTGGCTCAGGCTGAGAATGAACATGAATGAAGAGGAAGATGAGAGCATCCCCCTGCTCTCTGATGATGATGAGTTTGAGGAGGATGGTCATCAAGAAGTGGAGAGCGATGACGAAGATGAACCCACTGATGATTTGGAGAACTGGGATGACTCAGTCAATGAGGACTCTGGGTATGACACCATGGATGAGGATGAAGGGTGTGAAGAGGCCACTGAAGAGCATTAAGAGGCCTTGAAGACAATGAGAGGGTAACCTGTAAAAGACTATTGGCGGGAATATTGACTGGGTTGGCTAAAGCTGGTTGTTGAAGAAGCTGCTCCCTCAACTTCAGGCTCCTTCATAAAGAGAAGAAGGGAAGATGACTACATGGAGTAGGTATGTGCAAAGAGACAGAATGGACTGATTCTTATATAGCGCTTTTCTACTCTCCCGGAGCACTGCAAAGCACTTTATACAACATGCCTTCATTCACCCATTCATACTCCGATGAATGCATCGGAGAGCAACTTGGGGTTAGTATCTCGCCCAAAGATATTGGCATGCAGACTGGAGCAGCAAGGGAACGAACCACCAACCTTCTGATTAGCAGATGACCTGCTCTACCTCCTGAGCTACAGCCACCCCCAAAAAAAACCACTGCGTCTAGGCGGGTGCCGGGCGCTTGACACCAGAAGCGAGAGCCCGCTCGGGGCTCGCCTCACCGCGTAAGTGAAAAAACGATAGCCGAAGCCTCCCACTTATTCTACACCTCTCATGTCTCTTCACAGTGCCAGACTAGAGTCAAGCTCAACAGGGTCTTCTTTCCCCGCTGATTTTGCC
>VUQS01043822.1:3691-18557 GCA_015108495.1 Heterochromis multidens
TGCTTACTACAGGTCTCAAAATAGTTGGGACAGGGGCATGTTTACCATGGTGTAGCATCCCCTCTTCTTTTTTTTTTTTTCTTTTTTAAATCCCCTCTTCTTTTAACAACAGTCCGTAAACATCTGTGAACTGAGGAGAGCAGCTGCTGGACTTTTGGGAGAGGAATGTTGTCCCATTCTTGTCTGATAGAGGATTCTAGCTGCTCAACAGTCCTGGGTTTTTCTTGTGGTATTTTTGGTTTCATGATGCTCCAAATGTTTTCAGTTGGTGAAAGGTCTGGTCCATTGAAGACAATAGTGTTTCTCATTCACATATGTTGTCTTCTTTGTATGATAGAGCTTTAACCTGCATTTGTGGATGGCACGGTGAACTGTGTTCACAAACAGTGATTCCTGGAAGTGTTCCTGAGCCCATGACATAATCATGCCTGTTTTTAATGCAGCACTGCCTCAGGGCCCGAAGATGACGGGCATTCAATATTGAGATTTGGCACTATCCCTTGCGCACAGAGATTTCTCCAGATTCTCTGACTCTTTTGATATTATGTACTGTAGATGGTGAGATATTCAAAGTCTTCGCAATTTTATGTTGAGGAACATTACTCTGAAATTGTTCCACAATTTGTAGACAGAGTTTTCTGCAGATGGGTGAACCTCTGCATGTCTTTACTTCTGAGAAACTGCCTCTCAAAGATGTTCTTTTTATACCCAATCATGTTACTGACCTGTTGCTAATTATCCTGATTACCTGCAAAATGTTCCTCCAGCTGTTTCTTTTTAGTACCACTTACTTACACTCCCAACTTTGCTGCTGCCAGCTGATTTAGGATGAAATTTTTTTAGTTTTTATGGTACATTTTCTCAGTTTAAAAATTTGAGATGTTTTCTGTGTTCTGTTGTGAGTAGAATATCAGTTTATGAGATTGGCATACATGTATGTTAATTTATCATGTTATTTTTTATGTTCATTATATTACTGTATATAGTGAGATGGCAAAAAACAGCTATTCAGGAAACAAATGAATAATAAAAACATGTATTTATTGTTCTTCTTCTTTGCAAGCTACATATTCATTGTTTAAGACAAAGTAATCAATTACAGGCATTACCTGTAATGTCAACAACGTACACATAACGTAGCCGTAATGTTGCCGTTTGTTTTGAGATGAGCTACTAGACATAGTATATATAGTTTGTAAGGATTTGAGTGTTATAAAAATAATTTCCAAACGCTATATGGATGTTGATAATCCTGGTCCTAGGCAGTTTATAGAGTAAGCTTCATCCAGATTGATTAACATGTCTAGGAGGAGTTAAGTAATGGGTATAGGCTACGATAATTATAATAAGATTTCACACAACGTCCCAACTGTCTTTTGGAATTGGGGTTGTACTTAAGTAGCAATAATACTATGTAAAAATGCTCAGTTACAGAATTTGGTACATTGGTGCTGTGAATGATATGTGGATACAGACACAGGCATCTCAGATATTAGGAATCACTGAATTTGACCTCTTGACCGCTTTTGTGCTGCTAGAGCTTTTTTAATGAAACTGTCTGACAAGATGTCTAATTTCAGTGCACAAATTTTAGGTTTACACAGCTTCATAAACAATTTAGAAATGTCACTTAAAACACAACCATGAGCCTAACACATAATAATCTACCATGTAAACCACACACTGGAGCAAGTCTCCTTATCGCACTGCCAGCCAGACCCATTTCATGATTTGTGCCAGGTGCATGTACAGGAGGAGGTAAATTATTATGATGCACCACCTTTATAGAGTAATACATACGTGACTTTTTCCCCTCAGCAATAACCTTTCTCCAGGCTTATCTCCTATGATGTTTTTTCAGCACTATGACGCCATAAGTGCCAAAGGAAAGCTAATGTCCACAAGGTCGACATACTTCATCCACATTTTGGCCAACAAGCCATAAAAAGAAAAAAACAAAGCCTCCATATTTCTGCTTTTCTGTTAAAAAAGAATTGCAGTCGTGGTGCTCAAATATTCTCCTCAGAAAAATCAATAACCAAGCCCATCTTGGTTCGACAACTTTCTTCTTTTCTCTGGTGTATGATACAAGGCCTGGCAGTCAAATGTCAGTTCTGCTCTTGCTTGGCAAACAACCTTAGGAGTGAATCCAATAAACTGGAGTCAAGTCGCATCCCTTCAGTCCATTCATTTTGCCCCTGTCTTTGCCCTGCTTCCTCTTATCTCCCTCTGAAAGAAGCACAAAGGAAGGGAACATCCATGGGGACTGAAACTCAAGTCGAATTACATCCTTTTGCACTGTAGACTTTTCACAAGGGGTTAGTTTAAACATCAGAATGGCCTTTCAACCCCTCTGGTGAGTACAAGTCAGACTGTGCTACAGTAATATCAATCACAAGTTTGAATGTGAGAGACTACTGAATGAGACTCCACTGGGGCAATGCCAAACATCCTTCACTCCAATTTAACCCACAGAGTTTACAACATCCCTTAGGGGTGAATTGTTAGAAAGATTATCAGTGTGGCAGTTGTGGTCAACACAAACCCCTTTTTTTTTGTAAGTTTAACAGGTCCAATGAGATTCTATTTTTAGTTTCAAGTGCAGTATAGCCCCACATGAATAAGGGAAATTATTTATAATGCAATTTCTTAAAAATGGACAATGGTTTGGAGATAGTTCAAATGAGGACAAAGTGGTTACTGGAGGCAGTTTATAGCCAGCCATAAGTCTAGCTGTGACCTCTATGCCTAAATTAGTGTATGACTATCTGCAACAAAAAACTTTTAAATTAAACATTCAAATGTCATCAAATATTTTATTCATCCTCTATGAAACTTTAATGCTTATGATTTTGTGCTCCAGTTGAAATTCTGTTGTTCCTCTAATCTTAGTATGAGTCCTACTTATTGAACACTAAACAAAATTTTACTCTCAGTATTATTCAGGCCTCGGACGTGGTGAGGGGACTTAGCAGCTCCTCTCAAAGCATGTGTGCCAAGGCTGTCTACCCTCCAACAATCTCCTTTGAGAACAACTGCTTTAGGGCATAGATGGACAGGGTTAGGGGGATAGTTAATTCAAGGGTCCTCAAGGTAGAGGTTTCTCAAAGCTTCAATGCAACAACCTCAGCCATAAATCCAAAAAAAAACCCCCCAAAAAAAACAGTCTACACAGTTTTCTTGTACAATCTGTCGTAAAGTATTCATCCAAGTTCTTGTTTTTTTTTGTTTTTTTTTAAAGTAACAATAGTAAACTTTGGCTTTTGTTCCAACAAAGACTTGAACCTGGTTCATCTTAGCTAACTATGTGTGTAATACTGGTACCATCATCACTTCAAAAGTTTACAGTTCTTTCAATATTACTGTGAATGCACTGTTATAATGGTAAGAGTAGTTAGTATATAGATCCACCAGCAGCCTGTGGATAGGTTTCACCATCACTGCCAGTACAATGATGTTTAGTCAGGCAAAAAGGTAGCATAGTTTCATAACAGTAAATGAATGTATTCTGCATGCTAGCATTTTCCTAGGAAAGTGCCTCACATGTGTGCCATCTGTGGTCTTGTGGTCATCTGGAACACAGAAATACATCAGATTCACAGTACAGGATGGAGGTCAAGGAACCTCATGACTCAGTCCATGGGACAAACAACAAAGTGGAAGGTCAGTTGATGCTGGCTAGACAGAGTGATGGAAGACATGACAGACTGATGTCATCCCAGAAGATAGCATAGCCAGAAAGAAGTGAAGAATGGCACAAAAAGCAGTGCATCCTGATTGAAAACACAAGGAAAGAAGAAGCATTACCAAGGACTAGAGTGAGCATGTTATCTCTGCATGAGCACACTGAGCTGGTTAATAACTCATTAAAGGTGATTAAGATGAGGAACTTGACGATGACTGTGTCATATTTGGGCAAATGACATGGAAATGTGCAACGTAAGACATCACTACCCTGAGGTATTTATTTATGTAGATAAAGAGAGATACATGGAGGTACAGCCACCATCGGTCAAACAGCTGCATATTTCAGATATACTTGCTGTGTGTGCAGCATAACCTCCCCACCCTCATGGACAGAAACAGTCACTGTCACTCTCATTGAGTAAAGGACACAAAATCCCATGTTTGGGATATTTTTTTTTTTTTAAACTGGTCAAAACTAGCAAGTCCAGTGACCTAAATAAAGCAATCAAATGATGGTTCAGTGGTTCATTTAGGAAGCCTCTAAATGAACCAATAAGTGGGGAAAGCTATCAAGTTGAACAACCACTAACACTTGAAAAAACTAGCAGCACATGCCTAGCTTACCGAGCCTTAGCTCTGGGATAGCTCTGAAATTTGCCAGAGAGGAACTGGCACTGTGTTCTGTTGTTCTTAACATCAACCATACAATGCCAGGTTTCAACGGCACTGCACTCACTCATTATAGATGACGGTAATCTCAGTCAGCTCCAGCTAAACGCATCACTATGTTCCACTACTAAACAACTGCACCTTTCAAGTTCATTATTTACCAAATTGATTCCTCAAAGAGACAGACTGATAAATTAGCAAAATAAATAAAAACAAACAAGAATGATACATTCATCCAATCACCCAGTCTTTCTGGCAACCACAACCATAAGGGCAATTACAGGCAGGGTTATTTAGATTTAGATTTGGATACTTATGTTAAACGTGCTGTGAGATAAAACATTAAATTTAGACTTTTCTTACAGTGAAGGCATGACACTTTGATTGATGACATTAGAACCTTCCATACAGTTTTACGCTGTGGAGAATGTTTAAATATGTTCTTATTCTTTTATATTGAATACAGAACTGTGCTTAAATTGAATCATTATTCACCCGGTGAGATTACACAAGAGGTAATATTCTTAATAAAATTGATGTAGAGACATTGTCATTTACATACAGCACCACCACACAGCCTGACTCATATTAGCCAGATGACAGGACCTCATTTGTTCTGCATGTACTCACTAAGCGCCTGAATCCACCTTAAAATTTACATTAACAAATGAATTCTGAATGCCGACAAAGAAACAAGAATAAGAAAGGGGGAAGCTTTTGAAATTTGCATCTGGAGACCGTCACGACACTGATAAATGTCTTTTGCTTAGAGAGCCACTAAGAGTCAGAGACAGAGGGAAGATCCTGAGCAGGTTCTAAGCCTCAGGACTGAGACCCACCAGGCAGATGCAAGATGATGTTAGTAGGGCTGCGATATTACTCACAAGCCAAATCCATCTTCTTTTTAAGATTTCTAAATGTCTATTCTGTCTGTAATAAAACACACACTCATTTGTAGCCATTAGTGGTCCAGGTAGGCTCTGAATATTTGAATGAACATCTTTGGTAATTTTTGGGGGAAAAAACTGGAGAGAAAAATCCTAATACTGGTTTTGTATCTCACCAAGGCTTTGTTGTTATGGATCTGTGAGGCAGTGAGGTGGAGCTTCACATCCCTGAGGATCACTGGCCCCATGCTCAGTACACTGGGGAACAGAAAGAGGACCATATAATAAGTCTGTATCTGATACAGCATGTCTGATGGGGATGAAAGGAGGTTTCATTCTCTTTCTGGGTCTCACCTTATCTCTGAATCACATGTATGCACACTTTTCGTTCAAACCATTTCTGGGCTGATGCACTCATTCATGTTTGTCTAAATTACTTGCTTAGTGTTTATGCTGTTCTGGCTCTCAGACAGCAACAAATAAAGGAAATGATGGGGGAGCATAGCATTGTAATTACAAGGTTCCAGCTGGGTTCAAGAGTAGTTGAGATAATGAGCAGTGCAGTTTTCACCTCCAAGAGACCAAAACCAATAGAAACTTTTTAATTAATGGCTTTTACCCCCTGGAAAAAAAATTGTTTTGAAACCCATGCTCAAAAGGTGTTTATGGAGATATTTGCCAAAAGCACACAAAAAGCAGCAACAAAATGATTTTATCCCAAGTCCAGAACTATTACATAATCGGTGCCATTATTAGCCAACCAATGCCAATTTAAAGAGCCAAACTTTTAATCTTCAAATTTGAGATGACTTCACTTTCCAATATGCCTTTTATACCCACCATAAATCACACAAACCAACTTTCTCATTTTCTGCATGGTAATAACGCTGAAATAAAAATAAATCTAAAAGAGAAACTGAATCAGTGTGGCATGTATGTTAAAAAAAAAGGACAAACTGAGGTCACTTTTCTTGCAGCTTCCATAACCATTCATTATGGGCATCTTTGTAAACTTGGGTCAAAGGCCTGACCCCAGATTTGCAAAATCACATACAGTATAATACAGCCAGCCTTCTTAAAAATTAGATTCTGTTATGACAGTGAAAGTCACAAAATAAGGTCAATACACAAGGCTTACAAAAGGTTAATATCAGACAGAGATGCTTAAATCTATTACTTTTATCCTAAAGCTACAGCAAAGACACAGCCAGGACTCCATCCATTATTGTTAGTTTACAGCAGTCTGTCAGAGTAAAATGTCACTGACGGGGCTCATTATCATTGACCACTGCAGAAACTCAGTCTGTAATATGCTGCTACACCAAGGTCAAAAGGTTAAAGTCATTCAGTGTTTACCACACGTAGACTTTACTTGGGCAGGCTGCCTAGATATATTAATGGTACTCCAAGAAATTTTGGATACTATGAGAGAACCAGCCCACTAACAATTGATTTAATAGTGGAAACCCCTCCTCAGTCTTTTTTAGTTCAGTTCATTTCAGATGCAGCTAGTCACCTACTCCCGGTACTTCCCATCCTGAGTTTTCCCTATCAGCTGGCTCCCTAGCCAGAGTGCAACTTTCCTGATCCTTATTGTTATTCAGCTGTATCCCTAGAGAAGATCTTATCAGCTATACTCCAACTCCACTGTCTTGAATTCCAGCTGGCAACAGTAGTCCTCCTCCTGCTCTGAAACGCTGCTCTAACCAGAAGTAGCAGCAGGTGGTTCCACACAGAGTTCCCTGAGGTTGCAGAGCAGAACAAGGGCAACAGTCGCCAACTGTAGTCTAAGTGGAGTTGAGTTCATCCACATGATGACAGAATGACTGGAGAGGAGGCTGATTATATTTCCCAGTTATTTATTTGACACAAAGTAATAAAAATTATGAAAGAAAGAAAGGCAGGATATGTGGTCATTACAACTAAAAGGAATCATCCTCTGAGGACTGTACATGAATTCTGAACAATGTGCTAAACAGATTCAAACTGTCCTCAAAATCATTGTGTATACTTAGAATAGTAAAATTTGTTGCAAAAATAGTTTACCTAATATTTTTTAGTTATGATTTTGGCTTCCAACAATGATCCTAATCAACATTATCCACATTCCATTTCTCAATGATACTCTCATTTGTTCTGGTGCTTTAAATCCAGTGCACACCTTTTTTGAAAGCAGTGTCTTTTGCCCCGTTAACCCATCCATGGAGAGTGGCCACAAGCCTAGGCGTACAGCAAAGAGAGAAGTGGCAAAGGCAAAGGAAAAGGCTTATAATGGGTTGTATGTAAGGCTGGACACTAAGGAAGGAGAAAAGGATGTATCGATTGGCTAGGCAGAGAGATCGAGCTGGAAAGGATGTGGAGCAGGTTAGGATGATTAAGAACAGAGAATAGAGATGGAAATGTACAAAGAAGTGAAGAGTGTGTACTTTGAAGATGGAAGGAGAACTTTGAGGAGCTGAATGAAGAAAACGAGAGAGAGAAGGGCAGATGGAGGAAAGTTAGAGAATCAGGAAGTGCAGATGATTAGTTAGGAGGAAGTGAGGGTAGCTATGAAGAGGATGAAGAGTGGACTTAAGGACTTTTTGACCAGCTTGTTTAACACAATTCTAGAGTGAGAGGATGCCTGAGAAATGGAAAAATAGTGTTCTGCTGCCAATTTTCAAGAACAAGGGTGAGGTGCAGAGCTGTAGTAACTACAGAGGGATAAAGCTGATGAGCCATACCATGAAGGTATGGGAAAGAGTTGTTGAAGCTAGGTTTAGAAGAGGGGTGATGATCAGTGAGCAGAAATATGGCCAAGAAAGAGCACTACTGATGGGATAGTGGACAAATTACAACAGGGAAAGAGGAAGACCACAGAGGAGGTTCATGGATGTAGTGAAGGAGGACACATGGAGGGTTGGTGTGACAGAGGAGGATGCTGGGATAGGGTAAGATGGAGGCAGATGATCTGCTGTGGCGAACCATAAAGGGGAGCAGTGGAAAGAAGTCCTCTGCCCCCCTTCCCAAACTGCCCACCAGTTAGTGGCATGTTTACTTCAGTTCACCATTTTTTTGTTAATTTTATTCATTTATTTTATTTGAGTGTTTGCTGTGACCCATACAGTGTTTGTTGAATTTTTCTTTTGAACTAAAAAGAGATTTTTATGCAAATTAAATGTGTTGCTGTACTCTCTCATTTCAGAGGAGGGTTTTGTTTGCTTTTTGATTCTGCTCTTGTTGTACTGTGCTGTTAAAATACTGAAAAAAGAAAAAAATGTTTTACCTTACATTACTAATAGCGTTACTTTGGTAATCCATCTGCCTTTGCATCTGTTAAGTCTGCCCACTCCTGCATTGTCCATTAAAAAAGGAATTGGCTTAGAGGACATTCTCTGGCTTCTCCATCTAAAATAGAAACACACGCACACACAGCTGACCCTGTACAAGGTACGAAAGGAGAATCAAAGACATAATGACTCTAAAAGTGATGTAACATCGTCCCTGATGAAGAAAAAAAAATTCTCCCCCCTTTGAACACTTTCCCTTTTCCGTATAACACCCTCAAACTGATGTAGAGTTTTATAAAAACACACACTGACACATAAATCTCCACAGAATACACTTACACAGTCTCCATTGGAAGCACAGACACCTGAGAATATGTCTGTGTTTCTGGGTCAGCTGTGAGGAAAGTGCCTGTGTGTGATGAAGCGAGGAGGTGGTCTTGAGCAGTGCTCTGATCTCACGGATGGACTGATGATTCTCTTGGTTTAATATTTATGCCATATTGACGTTCTGCTAGAATAAAGGTCACTAAAACCAGATATTTAATATGTATTGTGTAGAGAGTTTATTATGCATCTCTATGGATAATTTATAAAAGGAAACAGAACAACCGAGAGCGATATTAGAGGGTCAGAGGTTTCCAAATATTTCAGGTATCTTGACAGAATTTAACAGAAGTGACCCAATCAGATTAGCCAAGAAGAAGGAAATGCATAAAAATAATCTAGACACTAATAACCTAAGAATTTTAACCCTCTGAGGTTTGTGTCATCATTTGTCACAACCCTAATACCCAACCTTCCATTTTGGAAAAAGGCAAAATTGACTTTTTTGGAAATCATGCAAATAGTTTTTGATATGTGTGAATTACAATGGTTATTTGCTTATTATTGCCCAAATCTGGAAGAAACATATAAAAAAAAAAAAAAAAAAAAAAAAAAAAGACATACTCTGATTACATGGGGTTAGTGTGGGGTTGTCACTGATGACTGATATCACTGGTGGTCTGACATGAATGCTACGCAGCGTACATGTGGTTAGATTCGTTTAGTTTTCTCTCAGCTGATGAACTGTGGAGGTGTAGTCTTTAAAATGTGCTTGTTTAGTAATATCAAAGTCCTTTTTTGCTGTGCATGTGAGTAGATGACTGAGAGACTCTTTATATTAGTTTTTTAATTGACATTACATTAAAATTATTCTTAAGTAGAAAAAAATAAAACAGTAAAAATATCCTTGAATCTATCCTTGTATCTATTACAGTACCACACTGCAGTTCAGTGAGCTCTTTAGAACAACCCATTCTTTCACAAATGTTTGTAAAGGCAGACTTCATGGCTAGGTGTTTGATTTTATACACTGGGACTGAAAAAAGTCCCAATGCCAAAAGTGTGGACCAGTACTTCTGTTCATATAGCGTATGTTCAACAGGAATGACACCAGTGGAGAAGTTTTGTTCGTCATCTCTTTACGTCTATTTCAGACTCCTGTTGAGCTATTGGACTGCACTGCACACTGAAAAATTATGTTAAAGAGCTACTTAATGTGTCACAAAGTGAAGCCAACAGGTCCTGACCAATCATCACTATGAGATTAATCGTCAGTGAGATTGAGTTGTATGTCTTCGCCAACAAGTTACAGTTTACAGCTGTGTCTACCTAGACTTGACCTTTGGATTTTTCTGAATATAAAATATCAGATTACTATCATCCTGATAGGCATTTGTGTAAAATGTTGTCATAATTTGCACATGACCTTTGACAATCAAATTCTAATCACTTCACACTTGATTCTGAGTAAAGTATCCCAAATCTGAATAAATTCCCTCCAGTTGTTCCTACGATATCACAGTCCCAGGAAAAAAAAATGGACATGCAGTCACAGTGGCATTGATGTTTGACCACTAAAATCCTTTAGACCAAGTAAACATTGATGCCAAATTTATTTTAAAACTCCTTAAAAGGTGTTTTTGAGATATAGCCTTAACATGAATGGGACAGACAACCCAACCACCAGGGGTTAAGGTGGACCGCAACAATCCAGAATAGCATTTCGGCACCTTCAATTAATGAGCAATTAAATCTGATAGGCAGGTTAATGCATGTTACTGTGGAATGAGTTCGTATTTCATGACAGCACTGAGATACTTGCTCAGTAATAAAATAAACATACATTGTTAAATGTTTCTACTCCTTTTTCTTTCTCTATAAAAGTGACGTCAAAATAGTTTTGCTGACTATCAGATCTGGACCAACTCATCTTAGAAGTATATTCAGATTTTACCACAGAGGGCCTGAAGTGCATTATATTTGCCAAAAAATAACTACGTAAAAAAGAGATAGCTCAACCACTAAATGAAATTACTAATGAACAAGGAAACAGAGACTAGATGGCACCTATCATCATACAGGACTACAATGAAGATTAAGAGCCAAAATGTTAACTCCTGGCTGTGAGCACTTCCTGCTGCTGTTACTCTGGGGTACTATTTTTGCGCTTGAATTGGAAGTGATCCTCTCTCCCAGAAGAGAGCTAGCAGCTGTCTCTCTTCACACTGTTTTGATCTGCTAATGAGAACATTCTGTTAGCTGCTTTATTTGCAACAACACAAGGGCTTGGTGGCAGGGTATCTAGAGGTTCATGCAAACTGTTTAACCTGAATAAGACCTCAACCACATGGGTCAGCAGCCTGGTTAGCCCATGCATCATCTCTGACCCCTCTCTGACCTTTGTGCCTCACCCCCCTCAGGTTGTGGATTCTGGACATCTTCCTGGACATCACGTTTTGACCCCGGCTGACCCTCCAACACTGGCCCCAGATGCTGCACTGTCTCTCCTGAGATTGATTGGTCAGAGTTTCAGCTTAGTCTGTCTTGTTTTTGTTCTCTTTAGGAGCTCAGCTGTGAAGCAGTGCTGTGTGCACTCATGCCTTATGCTGAAGAAGAACAAGGAGATAGCATTAATGTTTTTCTCAGTTCAAGTAAGAAATTCTTCCAGACCATGGCAAACAAGGTCATCAAGTGGTTATAACAGAAATAATGTATTTCCAAAAATAAAATCATTAAAAAATCTATTAAATTAGGAGTTTTAATAACATGTCACACTTACTCAAAAACATAATAGACAAAATTCACAGTTTAATATGAACCTTGATTTTGGAGTCAGTTATGTAGTTACATAGTTACCCCCTGGAACATAACAGTCTCTGTACTCGTGCTTTAAAGATTGTTCTGTGTGATGCAGCTTCTAGTTTGACAATCTTGAATAAGAGGAGAAAAAATATTGGTTTTAAAAGCTTCAGTGAGAGGCTCACTGAATAGTTCAGTGAGTAAGGAAAAGATGTGCATATGATGAAGTGTGTAGCACTGTGAAATAAAATGGGCAAACAGAGTTCTGGTCAAAATTTAAGATAAGAGCAAGGTCACAGAAGTAATGAAAACAGTGACATTTTCAGCGTGGCCTCCACTTTCACCAGATCTCATCCCAACTAAATACCTTTGGTAGAATCTGCTGAGAAGACCAATGAGGGAAGATCTTTTGGGAGAGTTTATCCCTCTATTATAGGGATGTACTGTATCCCCTATTCCTTAAAAGTAAAGAAAAAAAGAACTAAATGATTTTCAAATTTCAAACGCATACTTTATTCAAATAGAAAACATATCAAGTGTTTAAACTGATAAAATGTACCATTTTAAGGGGGAAAAAAAGGTCATTTTGAATTTGATGTCTTAAAAAAGTTGGGACAGGGCCATGTTTACCAGTGTGTACCATCACCTCATCCTTTAACTACAGTTTGCAATCATCTTTAGTCTGGAAGACATGTCATCCATGTTTTCCAAAAAAAAAATTAAATGTGGACTTTTCTGACCATAGAACAGTTTTCTACTTTGCCTCAGTCCATTTTAAATGAGCTTTGGTTCACAGAAGATGGTGGTGTTTCTGGATCATGTTCACATATGGCTTCTTCTTTGCATGATGGAGCTTTAACCTGCATTTGCGGTTGGCATGGTGGACTGTGTTCACAGACAGTGATTTCTGGACGTGTTCCTGAGCCCATGAACTGATTTCCATGACAGAATCATACCCATTTTTAATGCAGTGCTGCCTGAGGGCCTGAAGATCACGGGCATCCAATACTGATTTCTGGCCTTGTACCTTGCACAGATTCTCAGAATCTTTTGATGATAATATGCACTGTAGATGATGAGATATTCAAAGTCTTCATAATTTTACTTTGAGGAACATTATTCTAAAAGTTGTGAAATCTTCTTTTAGCTGTTTATTTTAGCAGCACTTACTTTTCCAGCCTCTTGTTGCCCCTGTCCCAAGTTCAGACATATTGCTGCCGTCAAATTCAAAAAGAGCTAATATTTTTCATGAAATAGTAAAATCTCTTCGTTTAAACATTTGATATGTTTTCTCTGTTCTATTGTGAATAGAATAGGGGTTTATGAGATTTGGAAATCATTGCATTCCATTTTTATTTACATTTTAACCAGCATCCCAACTAATTTGGAATTGGGGTTGTAGTTTTATATTGCTGCAATTTAATGGAGCACCTTACTAAAACTGTCTTCACACATCAACCCAGGGCAATGTCTGGAGAAATTAGGTCAGGACATGGTCCAAAGTTGTTCTCTCTCACATCGTGCACACAGCAGCAGCTAGTCCAGATCAGCAGTATTCTCACATAATAGCAATGTCTCACAATGGGACATAAGGACATAAGGAGCTGGCGGTTTACAGACCTTTTAATGTCTGATCAGACCGTGTTGGGTTCTTACACGCGCCCGTCAGTGATGTCTACAAAGGTTCAGGGCTGCAGTAGGAGTGTGAAAACAGTTTAAAACTTTGTTTGCCTGGAAAACTTCAAATTACAAAGCCGTCCTCGGCGAACTGCATCTTAAAGCAAAACTTTTTTTTTAAATGAGCTGGTCAAATTTGAGATTTGGGGCCATTCTGCACCAAAACTTTTCACTGTTAAGTTAATACAGTTTATCTACAGAACATTTGTGCAGTTTGGTGCATATTAAAAGAGATTGCATCTCATTTGTATATTTAAATATAAAATTTCAGAAAAACAAAAACTGGGGAAGTTTCATGGTTATATCCTTTACCTAAAATTTTTACCTGTAAATAATAGTAGACAAAAAAAAAAAAAACATATGGAATATTACAGCACAATAGGCTGCCTTCTCAAATTACTTTCCCCCATATACTCTCTGATAAAAATCTCAATTTCCGTAGCAGTAACTTTAGCTCTGCCGTTGAATTCTTATCAATATTCTGAAGGTTTTAACAAAGTGGGGCCCTTCTGAGACAGTGCTCAATAAATAGGAGTAAATAGGCTAAAATTAGTCATACCTGCCTCTAGACCACATTTTAATTTTTACAAATACAGCACTAATAACATGTCTGAAGAGAAATAAACTTAAGACTTATAACATCTACAGTGCATCCAGAAATTATTCACAGCGCTTCACTTGTTCCACATTTTGTCCTGTTACAGCCTTATTCCAAAATGGATAAAATTCATTTTTCACCACAAAATTCTGCACACAATACCCCATAATGACAAAGTGAAAAAAGTTCGATTTAAATTTTTGCAAATTTATTAAAAATAAAAACAAAAAATATAACATATACATAAGTGTTCACAGCCTTTGCCATGACACTCAAAACTGAGCTCAGGTGCATCCTGTTTCCACTGATCATCTGTCCGATGTTTCTACAACTTGACTGGAGTCCACCTGTGGTAAATTCAGTTGTTTGGACATGATTTGGAAAGGCGCACACCTGTCTATATAAGGTCCCATAGATGACAGTGCATGTCAGAGCACAAACCAAGCCATGAAGTCCAAGGAATTGTCTGTAGATCTCTGTGACAGGATTGTATCGAGGCACAGATCTGGGGAAGGTCACAGAAAAATTTCTGCAGCATTGAAGGTCCCAATGAGCACAGTGGCCTCCATCATCTGTAAATGGAAGAAGTTTGGAACCACCAGGACTCTTCCTGGCCGCCCGGCCAATCTGAGCGATCGGGGTAGAAGGGCCTTAGTCAGGGAGGTGACCAAGAACCCGATGGTCACTCTGACAGAGCTCCAGCGTTGCTCTGTGGAGAGAGAAGAACCTTCCAGAAGGACAACCATTTCTGCAGCACTCCACCAATCAGGCCTGTATGGTAGAGTGGCCACACAGAGCCACTCCTCAGAAAAAGGCACATGACAGCCCACCTGGAGTTTACCAAAAGACACCTGAAGGACTCTCAGACCATGAGAAACAAAATTCTCTGGTCTGATAAAACAAAGATTGAACTCTTTGGCCTCGATGCCAAGTGTCATGTCTGGAGGAAACCAGGC
>VUQS01043825.1:0-18282 GCA_015108495.1 Heterochromis multidens
CAAGGTCTCAGAAACTCTGTTATATAAGCAGGGGCCTGTCCATGTAGAGCTTTATATGTTAATAATAAGATTTTAAAGTGGATTCTGAATTTCACTGGAAGCCAGTGAAGGGATGCAAAAATACGAATACGAATAACTTTATTGATCCCAGAGGGAAATTCATTTGTCTGACAGCTCATCTGCTATTTATGTGAGAATTGTAAAGCCTGATGGCTGTGGGTGCGAATGATTTTCTGTATCTCTCCGTTTTACAACGGAGAGAGAGGAGTCTTCCAGTACTGATGTTTTTTTGTTCCATAAAGATGTTATAAAGTGGGTGATCAGAGTTGTTCAGGATGGCTTCTAACATCTTTAGTGTGCATCTTTCCACCACCTCCCCCAGTGTGCCCAGTCTGGCTCCAATTACAGAGCCAGCTTTCCTCACTAGTTTGTCCAGTCTCCTTGCATCCTTGTTTCTGATGCTGCCTCCCCAACAGACTGCAGCATAAAACAGCACACTTGCCACCACAGACTGATAGAACATCTGCGCATGTATGAATGTTCTAGAATAGGTGTGATATGTGAGCGCCAGCTAGTTTTTGTTAGCAGCCTTGCTGCTGTGTTCTGCACCAATTGGAGACGAGCTGTGGAGGATTGAGAGATGGACGTGAAAAGTGAATTGCAATAATCAAGGTGGGAGAAAATTAAAGTGTGAACTAAAAGTCCCAGATGATTGAAGGTCAGTAAAGGTGATTTATAATGGAGAGAAGCCACGGGGAGATGACAGGTAGAATCTCTTTAATGAATTTAGGAGGGGTAATGTCCATTGGGCAGGATGACCTGCACATGTGTGAGACTATATCAAAAAGATCTGTTGAGGAAATTAGTTTGAATTCGGACAACAGAACTGGGTGAGAGACCTGGGGCGGTTGAAAGGGTACAGACTTGAACTGTGACCTGATACAGTGAAGAAATCTTGCCAGTGAAGAAATCTAAAAAATTTTTGCAGTCATTAGAAGACATGGGAGGGAAAGCAGATTGAGGAGGATTAAGGAGTCTGCTGATGGTGTCAAACAAAAACCTGGGATTATGTTTGTTATCGTTAATCAAACTAGCAAAATAAGATGTTCCTGCATCTTTTATGAGTTGATTGAGTGTGGTTAATAACTCCTTCATATGGAGATAGTGCAGAAAAGCTGAACGCAGGTGGAAAAACACAAACCTCCATGTTCACTGTCTTCTTTGGTGACGGATGTGATCACTGATCCAGGGGGAAGAATTGATGACTGGTGCTACGCTATCCAGAATTGATGAACATAGACTATTAAACCAATTAACTAAGTCACTGATATCTGAAAACTTAGTTGTCGATGTTAGAAAAGAGAGCAGAAAATCTAGCTGCTGAGTGCTCATTAAAGATGCGAGATTGAACAGTTTTTCTCTGGGAAGACAACACTGGATACAGAACTGTGTCAGTTCTGTGTAGGTCAGACATATGCAAGGAGTTTATAGATAAACCGAGAGTAAAAACCAGATCCAGTGTGTGGCCACCGTTATGTGTGGGGCCAGTAACATGTTGCACTAAATTAAATGACTTAGCAATGTTAAGAAATTCTGTGGCAGTGCAGTTAGAGGGATCATCAATATGCAAATTAAAGTCACCTACCAAAATTATTTGATCAAAATTAAGAATAACAAATGAGACAAGATTAGAGAATTAATTCAGGAAATTATTGTAGGATTTGGGAGGTCGGTAGATAACAATACAGCAGACAGTATAGTCACACTGAATTTTGAAGGATAGTAATTCAAAGGAGTTAAAAGAACCACCATTAAATGGGACACAGTTTAGATAATCCTTATAAACCACTGCTATTCCCCCACCATGGCCTGAGTTCCTTGGGGAATTCAAAAATTTATAATTTGGTGGGCAAAGTTCTACAAGGGGACAACAGTCGCCTGGTTTAAGCTAAGTCTCAATGACAAAGAAAATGTCTGATTTTTTAGGTGACAAAATTGTTAAGAATGAGTGATTTATTAGATAAAGATCTACTGTTAAAAAGGGCAATAATTGCAGGAGAGGCAAGCTTCAGAGGAGAGAGGAGCTTACACTGCACAATAATTAGATTACTGAGTCTGGGTGTGCAAATATGGAAAATATGAGATTTTTTTCTGTCTATGCCTTATAATCACTGGAATTGGTAAAGATGAGGTGGCTGACTTTGAGACTGGGAAAACGGGTGCAGTAGTGGTAGAACAGTGGTTATGCAGTTTAGCAGGTGAAATACTGTCTAGTAGTGATGGTAAGAAAACACAAGTACCGATGATAGAGTTACAGATAACATGATTTTCCAGGCGTCATGCTGTACAAGTCCTACATGAGTGAAGGGTTAGTTCAATGTTTGAGGACAGAATACTTGAACCCCAGTGGTTTGGGTGAAGGTGATCTTGTTTAAAAAGTTCAGGGCGGTTGAGGAATGATGTGAAGTTGTCGACAAAGGGAATGCCTTTATTCCTGCAGTAGCCCTTGAGCCAAATGTGCAGCCGACGCAGACGGCTGAACCTTACATCACCAAAACAGGAGGGTGGCAATGGACCGGAGATGATGCACTGCTTTCCGGTGTCCAGCAGACTGTCCACGAGGTGCACAAAGTCCTGTTTAAGGGTCTCCGACTGACGATGTTTTAAGTCATTAGTGCCAACATGGACAACTATTGCCGAGGCTTTGTGGTGCACCGCTAACATTAATTTATCCAACATTAACATTTGTTTGAGGATCTGAAACATTTAAGTGTGATAAAGATGTAAAAAAGATAAGAAACTAGGAAGGGGGCAAATACTTTTTTTTGCTATATGTACATCTCCCAATCACTATCCACAGTCTCTAACACATTTTTTCTTTTTTCTTTTTTTTTACAAATAATATCCAGATATCTAATATAAAAAACAACAAGCATATATTTCTTCTGGTGAAATGACACCACAAACACTACTAAAACTGTGTGAAAACCAGCATTTAATTGTTACATGTGAGAATGGGTACTTACCTGGCTGTAGTGGTGATGACATCTCTGAGCTTGTTTGTGGCATCTGGTGCTGAGGTTCAAAAACAAGCCACAGTTTCTCCAAACTCTCCACAGCAAATATCTGCCCTAGTGCAAGCAGGAAATACTGGAACTAGCATTAGCCTAGCTTACTTAGCTTATCAAAGACTGCCACAAGTTATCCCCAAGTTAAAGATAACTGATAACTGTTTTTAGGCACCCTTTAATTTAAAACTTAAGGTGACTCAATCAATAAAATAAACTAACAAATAAGCAAAAATTCTATGACTGTATCTTCTGACCTTACTGTTTCTTGTTATCATGTGGATACCAACACTGGAACTTCAAACTTGGCTGTTTTAGATTTAAAATTATAGACAGTTGTCCTGGTAACTACTGCTTTTTTTTTTTTTTAATCAATAAAACTTTATCCATCCTTGCCGAGAAACTGCTTTATGACTATTACTATAAGAATGTAGTTGTAAAACTACAAAGTCTTCAGATGCAAAAATTTGTTCCATGTGCAAAAGAGGATTTTTAAAAAAAGTCAAAGCTCATTACAGTTTAATAATAATAATAATACAGCACAAAATGTGTTAACGATAACAATGAGTGAATTCTTGCACTTTCTGCCGTTTGCATTATACCAGTTTTTTAATCACAGCTGCACATTTATTTATTCTTCCTATTATTTACAGGACTGTGCAAAAGTCTTGAGCCACAGCAATTGGTGTAGCAATTTATTGAAACTTGTGCAAACATACATGTACATATAGCTCGTTTCCAGTGTTCATCTTAAGGCTGAGGAAATCTTCCAGTCGATGCCAGATCATTGCACTCACAATGGTAAAGTGTTGTTCGGTTTATGATTCCCGTGATTCTCTGTTTATCTGTTTAATGCCTCTCCCTCTGTGTAAACTCATCTTGCTCCGTGGATTTTCCCCTCTCTAACCCAAGGACTGCAACTCTCTGAGGATTCTTCAGGTTATGCCCTGCCTGCCCCGCTTGTTCATTGCTTGCTCCATTGTATTCTGTGCTTAACAAATAATCTCTGTGTAACTCTCTCCCTGTGTCCTGCATTTTGAGTCCAGATCTGTGGTGGTTCCTTGACAATTTGGTATGATCACCTTTATTCTTTAGCACAGCCTGAACTCTCTTAGGCAGCTTTCTTGTAATTGCTTTAAGTAGTCTTCAGGAATAGTTCTCCAGGCTTCTTGAATGACATTCAAAGCTCTTCTTTGGATGTTCACTGCATTTTGTTCTGCTCTCTGTCAAGATGATCCCACACTGCTTCAATAATGTTGAGGTGGACTTATAGTGTTCCACTGTGTGTTTTTTCTATCCAGGTATGCTTTTTCTTCACTGGCAGTGTGTTTGGGATCATTGTCATGCTGAAAAATGAAGATGTTGCCAATCAGATGCTCTCCAGACTGTACTTTTCTGTGTTCATAATTCCATCAATTTGAACTGAGGCCCCAAACCATGATAGAGCCTCCACTGTGTTTTACACATCATTGTAGACACTGACCATTGTAGACACCGACCTCTCTCCTGACTTTCTTCTTGGCAGACACACTTCCATTGAGACCATTTCTGATTAGGCTTTGGTGAACAGTTGATCAAATGAAGGGCCAGATTTATCTCTCAGGTCTTGTGTCAGGTCTTTACTCAATTTTTCCCATTTCTTAAAGACATGACTTTCAGATACTGTCCATCTGCTGGAGAGAGTTTTTTAGGTCTGCCACTTCGTCTTTTGTCTTCCACTTGTGGACTATGTCATGTCTGTCAAACTGTTATCTTCAACATTTTTCATAGCCTCAACTAAAGAAATGATACATGTTTTTGCAGCAGGCTGCTAGTATCAAAGTGCCTAAAGATACAATTTAAAATTGCTTCTTTGATAAGTTGTCTGTTATGTTTGGCACAACACTGGTTCATCCCTTGATTTAGGTGCCTTATTATGCTTGAATGATTCATAGATCATTGTTAAGTGGCATAACAAATAAACAATAAAAATCCCTCTGAAAACGGTCAAGTACAAACACTGGAATGAAAATGAGTGAAAGAACAGACAATGTCCAAAGAAAAACTTTGTAACACCTTCAGAAAACCTGGAGAAGTATTGCTCAAGAGTAAAGAGCAAAAATTACCAGAAAGTCTGGCTCCTTGGAAGCAAAATATAAAGAAATGAGGGTGGTTCAAGACTTTTACACATTATTGTAAATCTGTGTGGCTATGAATAATATTTTCTGTAGTACTGTATTGTTAGTTGGTTTGTTTTATTACCTAACAACTTCCGCACTCAATTTTCAGATGAAGTGTGCAACAGTAAGTCATAACAGAACATTTATAAGATGAAATAATAAACAGGCCTCCATTAGCTCACTGCAGATTTTTTTAAAAGGTATACAGTTAAATTAACATAAGCAGGATGCATACAGGATGATATAAAAGCAGCAATATTTAGTTGTCAAAGACAACAAGTGAGAATCATTGTTTTATAGTGCAGACCCAGAATTATACCAACACAAAGGAGAGCTGCAATGCACACACTTTAATTAGCCCCAAAACTCAAATGAAAAAACAATTAAACAGCCTGGATACTCAAGCATATTAAGGAACCACCTTTTATTTTAAATGGAAATATTTAACATGTGAAGAGTGGCAATGACTGTTCTTCAATGAATGGCTCCACAGGAGGCTGGAAAAAAGTAATACTTCGGTGCCCTCTAGAGACAAAAAGAACATGAAATAAAGTTTATGTGTCTCAGTTAAATTTTCTGCAAGTCATGAAAGTGAGCACAAACACTTACATGTAAACAAATACCATGCAGGATAAATTACAAATTCAGTAATTAGTCTGTATTTAATTATTTATTCAGTAATTATTCTAATTATTCTGTATTCTGAGTTTTTGGTTTGCAGAGAACTATGACACTTCCGCACAAGATTGTGTGGTCTTTGTTTTCCTTACACTTCATTAAGTCTCAGTTTTATTGGGTTGGATTCAGTGGTGAGGAAAGAGGTTTAGGCTAAAAACCAGTTATACACGATGATGACTGTCATGGCCTACCACCTTGCACAAGTCATAGACAGCAAGCACTTCAGCTCAGGTGACAGAGACCTGGTCTGGTCGTTACTAGAGCAGGAAGAGTGCTAGGGTTTGCTTTTAAGCCATGATCCCAGAGGATTATGGCTTAAAACACTAGGGCATTGCCCCAGAGAGGCAATTATTCCACAGCAACTGGAAGATATCCCAAGATGACAGACAGCTTCGATTGCGATTCGACCCTGACGACATCTTTAAAAATTAGCTTGAATCCCATTAATTTCTTTTGATGTTTTTTTTTAATTCATTAATGTATTTATTTGTTTTGATCTGTGAATTGCACATCACAATATAAATCACATCATCTTGGTTTTCTTTGTGTCATTCTTTCCTCTTGTAAATCTGCTTGTTAACTTAAAACTCACACTAGGCATTCATACAGAAAAAAGAAAAAGAAAGAAAGAAAAAATAAGGCATTAACTTTAAAACTATCATTAGTGCAGACTTCACTGAGACAGCTGGATTAAACAATGTCTCAGAACAGGGTATTCTCCTGTAATAACTGAGTCATAATTTTACAGTGTGCTACTTAAAAAGGTTTAAGCCCTCATATCTGGGTTACACTACTCCCTCCCACAAACCAGATTATGCCATCTGTGAGAAAAAACAGTGTGTGTGTGTGTGTGTGTAGCTTTCAAATAATTCTGAGTGTCTTATTTCACATCCAGGTCATTCCCACTGAGATGTTGATAGCCTCAAAGGGACTGACATACTCCTATTTATGCCAAGTAGTTGATCTGAAAGAAGGACAGGGGAGAACTGAGAAATAATGAAGTGAAAACACACACACAATGGACACACACACAGATTTCAAATCAGCTGCAAGACATGAGGGGTAACAGAATAGTCAAAGGCTGCACAAAATGAACTCTTAAAATTACAAAAAAAAATGTTAACCATTAAATGTTAACCGTTTTGTGCATTTAACTTTTGTGCAAATGTATCACTTAAATAATAAAATAAAATAGTTACTGCTTATCAAAAAGTAGCATTTGCATGTCTGTGTCTGTTTCACACAAAAAGCTAAAATAAAATTTTTAATTGAGTCTTGATTTGATGTCAAAACTTTGAGGTTGGCACACAAATATCCAGTTCATAGAAGGCTGACTCTTAGCCCTTAAAAATAGGACTAATACATCCTGAAATAAAATACTGGATGCCGTGGCGACTGTGATTGGATGACAGGAGTAATCTGCTGGCCAAATCCCCTCATGGCTCAAGCTGTGATTTGGACCGGAGATTTGTTTTCAGAGTGAACTCCGCCCTGCAGAGATGACTGTCAACATACAGCACACTACAGACTGCAGCAGGCCAGCAAATAGTCTGTTTAATTTGGAGGAAACAGCTTGGACTCGACTTTGACAGCTTCTTCCTTGTTGTGCTGACGTGAAAAAAACGAGCCAACTGGCAAGCCAACTCTAACGCTGGTCTATGGTAGGACACACATGACTGTGTTTTCAGTTGTCTAAAGGAGTTGTTAATGTAGATCTGTTGTTATAGGCTGTGTTTACTGTTATGTGTGTTAGTATTAAGAAAAAACTTTTTTTCTGTGTCCTTGTAAATAATGATGCTATTACTCAAAAGTTGTGTATTAGTGCACTCTTTCAGACCTCTGAAACACCATACTCTCACCCCCAGTCAGGTTGTTTCATGTCTCCTATGATTGAAAAGATTAAAAAATTTAATGTTGTCATAGAATTTAACATTTTTGTATTTTAAGTGGTCAGTTTATTGTTTCACTGTACTTTTAATAAATGTTACTTTTTCAAATCTAACACTGCAACCATGTGAAGCCTGAGTTATATGGTCACTTCTGATCCAACTGTTACTGCTGGCTATATTAGCTGCTAAGATATACATCTCCTAAGTTTCAGTGCACAATAAATCTCAATCTAAGGCTGAAGCAATCTAAGGAAGACAAATAAAAGGAGTCTTTTCAAAGGTTACAGAGTTTTAACATGAAAATGCTTCTTTTATGCTTCTACAGATATTATTTATTTCATAAACTGTACCAGAGGCATAGCCATACAAAGCAGGCCTTTAGTACCTATTAGATTCTCAGTTCCTATCAGTTATTAATCGGCAATCAATAAATAAATACGGTTAAGCTAAAAATAACTTTGGCCATATGGGATGTTTGCACTTGATTTGTTTGTGACCAGAAGCATAATAATAAGAAACTGTGTGTTTGCAGTTAATAGATGTAACAGACAGCACCTTTAAGACAGGTGAAAACTGTCTCCAGTCCAGCCAACAATATGAACATGTAGCATTGATTGGACCTCTGAATATGTAACATCACATCATGGTTGTCGTGCTATTTGTTAAAAATGCTACAGTAAACTTCATTTTGGTGTTATAACTCAAAAAACATTCCTTCACTGTCAGTGAAGCATTAAACCTGCACTCCCCTTCATAATTAAACATTTTATTTTGGTTTCCAAGCTGCAAAAACATCTTTTAAAATTACATATGGTACTTTATGTTCTTAGTGTTTCTTATATTACTAATGTCCTGGCTTGCCAGTTGTGCCATCCCTTGTTTTCATCTGATAGGGGTGTGTAAATGAAAAATGCTAATTTGTTTTAAAAAAAATAGTCACAGAGTGCCTGTGTTATGTCCCCTTTTGTCACAATAAGGTTCCTGAATAAAACAGATGTTGCGGCGAGTATGTTAACCTCTTTGCAAAAATGCACAATAACATACAATAGGCGTACCACTTTGACAGGTAGTGATAAACTGAGACATTCAACAGCAAGTGGCCCAATGTACAAAACATCAAATACAAAAAAAGAAAAAAAAAACCCTCAAAGGTGTAATTTTTAATTTGTCTCTCTATTATACTTTTTCCCCCACTCTTTTTAAATTAATCAAAGCAAGGAAGACTAACAGGCATACTAATTATGCATTTAAATGCTAAATTCAATAAAATAAAGAAATGCTTATCTTGTGATTTAAAATAAAGACATATTTAAAATGAAATTTAAAGTGAAATTATTAGCTTACAAAAATTTTGGAACATTAATGACAGTGCAGTAGCACTTCTGTGCATTAACATGGACTGCATTAACTTTATGCATAGATCAGTGCACCCAAAGCATTTACATACACTACATAATTACCACTGGTGATGCTTTATGAGTATCCACTAATGTGTTGATTGTTCTAGTCCACAGGTTGCAGTAACCAGTGAGCTGTCAGCTCTGTCCTCTGACTCCAAGCAGCTGCGGAGATGTAAGAAGGGGTCATGCCTCTGGTCAAGAGGAACATTGAGCCTCGGCACCTGTGCCATGGTGCTGTGCCCGATGGAATTAACAATGAGCTGGAATGTGTAACCAACAACACGCTGTCCGCCATTATTCGTCAGCTCAGCAGCCTGAGTAATGTTTACAGTTGATCAAGTTCAGAAATGCTTGTATCATAAAATATTCAGATGTATCTTTAACCTGTGATCATTACAAGTGATCAAAGTGTTGAGACTACTAAGCAAATAGAAATTTAAGAATAACTATGCCATATTCAGGGCACAGTTTTTGTGCTAATGTTAATGCCAAAGGAGGTTTGAAGCTCTGCAGTTATTGACTTAGCAGGGTGTTGGTGACTTTTACACACTATGCACCCCAGCACTCTGTGACCCCGCTCTGTAACTTTATATGGTCTGCTACACTGTGGCTTAGTTGCTGTGGTTCCTAAATGTTTCCACTTTGCAATAATATCACTTACAGATGACTGTGGAATATCTAGGAGGGAAGAAATTTAACAAACTGACCTGTTGTAACGGTGGCGTCCTATTACAGTACCACATTCAAATTCAGTGAGCGTGGTACTGAGTAAAGAGACTGTTGGGGAAAGATGCCCCGCAGATAAGGAGAATGATGATGGACAGGACAAACTTTCAGCGTCTATTGGAGACAATAGAAGCAGCCTAGAGATTAAGAGGTGTGGCCCAATACTTCTGTGTATGTCGGTCCTTTAACGCAACACAAACTTCATTGAATTTTTTGAATAATAACTTGACAAATTGACGTATACCCCCTAAGTCATGGAAGTGTTTGTGTTTTCTTAATCAATTAAAGGGGATTATCAGAGAAGAGGGGTCACTTAATTGCTAGGCTTTGAATGAGGCAAAAAGAACAATGTATTTTAAGGGCAACATATTTGTCTGTCAGTGTGTGAGTCAGTGTAAATTGTTATCCAACACTGCAGGCATTACTAACATTTATCTAACTCTGTACACTGGTTTGTGCAGAAATACAGTGGTTAATGTTAAACTCGCTGATGCAATGTCTGTATCAAGATGTGTGCTTTTGTGGTTACAAATATGTGAGACAGAGAAGAAACATCCTTTGATAGTTTGTGCGTGTGTGTGTGTGTAAGTGTGTGCGTGGAATTAGTAAAGTTACAGAAGCTTAGAGCTTAACGTAAAGCTTTGTATAACAGCCAGATAAGATGGAAAGTAAGTGGGCGGAGACACAAACACAGGCAGTCTAATGATAGCTTTTACATTAAGTCGACTTGAGCTGTTTGAAATGTGCCCTTGATTGTGTAAAGAAAACAAACATTTTAAGCATTTTGATTTAGACAGCTGATGTCAACAGTCTGTGTTTAAGGTGGCATTATCTTTTCTATTTCACTGAGATTGGACACACCTTCGTATTTATTACCAGCTCCTTTTCTTCTCTTGTCTTCTGCTTTTTTGCTCTGGTTGCAGGTAAACATGCAGAAAATGTTTTCGGGGAGCTTTTTAATGAAGCCAACACCTTTTATGTGCGTGCAAACTCTCTTCAGGACCGAATCGACCGCTTGGCTGTCAAGGTCACCCAGCTGGACTCCAGCGTGGAGGAAGGTAAGTTCAGTGAATAATGTATTTTCTACTATTTTTTTCCCCACATGCTTTAAATCAAACTTTCCTCCTTTCTTTTGCCCTTTTGAAGTTTCTCTTCAAGACATAAACATGAGGAAGGCCTTCAGAAGCTCTACTGTCCAGGACCAGCAGATTTTGTCCAAGAGCAGCCTTCCAAGTTCTGTGGCTGACATGTACAACAGCAGTGACAGACCTCCTCCCCTCAGCAACCTCACTGCTTACAGGTACTGCTCTGTTTTTTTGTTGTTTGTTTTTTTGGTTCTTTTTACTTAGATATCGGATCAGTTTGTGTTTTCAGTTAACGCATCATGTTGGAAATTGGTTTTTAAATGCAGAGAGGATTCTACTGATGCAATGAAATACTACTCTGACCCGTCATACTTTTTTGACCTGTGGAAAGAGAAAATGCTTCAGGACACAGAGGAGAAGAGGAAAGAAAGGCGGAGGCAAAGGGTCAGAGTGCGTTCTACCCTATCTCCTTTATGTTTATGTATTTACTTACCGAGTGCTTGCTCAACCTTTGTGTCCCCATCATTTCTCAGGAACAGAAGCGATGTGTGGACAGCAGCACCATTCAGCGCGAGGTGAAGAAGGTCAGAAAAGCTCGAAACCGCAGGCAGGAGTGGAACATGATGGCGTTTGATAAAGAACTTCGTCCAGATCACCGACATCCACAGACTCTCAGGCGAGGAGCATCATCTGAGGGCTCACTCTCTCCAGATGGCAGGTTAGAGATGCTTTATCCTAACTGTATTTTATGCAGAAATATGATAATCGCATTGTAGATTTCTGATACTTTTAGTGAAAAGTAAAGCTTGGCAGGAAAAAAAACTTGTTTGTGTGTGTGTGAGTTCGAGGGGGAGGGGGGGATCCATTTTCACAAATAGGACCTTGTAACCCAAATTGTAATATCTTTGTTGTGTAAAGCTTCAGCTTTGATATTGTAACAACAAATCTACCATCTGGATATGTGGATGCATCTGCATGACAAACTCTCTTTTATTGTTTATCCAGGCCTGACCTCCTAGATTACCCCATCCCTCCAGTGCCTGCCCATGCTGCTTGTAACTCTGCCAAGTCTCATGATTACGTTCCTGGGAATACGCACCCCTCACCACCTGTGGAGCATGAATACCAAAGCATTGATGTCAACTACAAGAGAGTAACCTATGCCACAGCAGAGCCTCACGCTGCAGACCGAATGAACGGTTCAATTCGTCTCCCTGCAGATTACAAGTATGTGAGAGAAATTTAAATATAATATCCCCTTTTCGGCATCTGCAACTTAATCCTCTTTCTTTTACTGTTAAACAGGTCTATCCCACCACCTCCTGCCCCTGGCCCTCCAATCCCATCAGCCCAGACAGCCTTTGGTTTTCCACTGGGTGTGCATCCTCCAACGCCACATAATGGTGTTGGGCATACAGGCCCAGGCTGCCCACTCCCACCAATACCTCCTCCAGGGACTCACACAGTCCCTCCTCCTCCAGGTCCCCCACCTCCTCCTCTCCCTCCACCAGCTGCGCCCTCACACCTAGCAGGACACAGTGAAGGCTGCAGACGTGAGATCAAACCTGTGAGAGATGCGAGAAGTGATCTGCTGTCTGCCATCCGCATGGGTGAGTCACTGCGGTTGGAGACATTTGGCATTGCTTCCAGCTAGTCAGATAAACACAGATGTGATCACCTAAAACTCTGTGCAAGACAGACATAAAATATTCTATTTTATCTCAACATATGTGTGCCCTCATTAGGCATCCAGCTGAAGAAAGTCCAAGAGCAGCGGGAACAGCAGAGCAAGCAGGAGCCGGTGGGGAATGACGTAGCCACCATCCTTTCCCGACGCATTGCAGTTGAGTACAGCGAATCTGAAGAGGACTCTGAGCTTGATGAGAATGAGTGGTCGGACTGACAAAACACAGAATGTGGTGCCTGGATGAAGTTTTTCTCCACTCGATCTTCAGTAGAGATGAAAGAAAACTGTGAAACACTCCATCTAGCTCCATCTAGTGGACTCTTTGTACCAAGCCACTGCTGCCAAAATACCTCTACATTTTAATTCTGCTCTGGTAATGAATATTTCATGAGCAAATGAACCACTAATGTAGGATGTCTACGCAGTTTGCACCAGTTTGTTTTGTAACAGGTGAATATCCTCATCTAGTTTTAAAAAAACATTTAGCTTTCTACCACATGGAAATGTGAGCCATTAGTTTTTTTACATTGTCTTTGTAAACTGCATGTTCTAATGAAATGTCCTTACATGATAACAAACTGACACTTTGAAAAACCTCCTACTCATATGCAGCAACAGTCCCAGCACTAGACCTTTTGCACAAAGAACATTCCAGAGTAAGAAAAGCACAGGTATAAATAATACATGTTAAAATTGGCTGAAATCCATGTAGCTTCTTCAGTTTCAGGGTCTTTGTATTAGGCATGCCAGTTCATTGGCACATTATCAAACTGGCTAGCTCAAACACACAAGTAGAGCTCACCTCTGCTTTCCCCACTATGACAGGTCAAAATGTGTGCTGTGGTAAAGGCCAGTCAGTTAAAAGTAAGTACTGAAACATACCATAATAATGAATGATTCAAGTGTTTTTATTATATGGAATTTAATTTTCCTGATAAGTATGTCACATTTAATTCCATTAGACATTTTGTAATAGCTACCTCAATCTGTACCAATTTCACAGTCCTGCTTTGTGTTTATGAAGGTATCATGTCTGACAGATTGGTTCAGCTGTTATATTACTATTTGTTGTGATGTGTCTTTGAAAATATGGACATATCAATAAACTTTCCAAAGTTAGCAAGAAAATCTTACTGTTATTGAACCCTTGTCTTCTTTCTCTTTGACTCCTTCCTTTTTTAACTTGAACTCCACTAGATACTGGGGATCATAACCCGCTTGAAGATTACTTATAGATTGCTGAACAGCCCTGCTGGGCACAGCCCAAGGGGCCTGTAGAAGAGAGACAGAAAACAAGCAAAATGAGTTGCAGACACATATAATGAAGAGACTCTGAATGAGCAGACGCAAAAAGGGGGTCACAAAATGATGGAAAATGACTCAAAAAACACAAATCAACCATGAAGTGATGCAAAATGACCTGTATCAGACAAAAAAGAGTAATATAATACACAAGCCAACCAAAGTTAGAGGCAAATGACCACAAATGAGACACAAAATGAGACACAACATGACTAAATTCACAGATCAAACAACTAAAGTGAAATGTAAAATAAACTACATAACTAAAATTAGACGCAAAACAGTCAATGTGCAAATGATTACAGAGGACACAAGAGACTGCAGACATGGACCCACCAAAACTGAGAAGACTCTTTCAAAATCAGATGTTTTTTGTTGTTGTTGTTGTTGTTTTGGGGGGGGGGTGTTTATTTTGGATATTTAATGACAGCATGCAAAATTTTCAACGTTACAGTCCCTGAAAGGACAAAGAGATTAAAAAGTTTGTGTTCCCTCATAATTTCTTATGTACAGGTGAGAGGCACCTGCATTTGTCAGGGCTGAAAAACACATTTAAGCTCCATTAAAAACTGCAACCAAATCAGTTTTACAGCCACTCCAAGTGTTAAAGTCTAAAGACAAAATCTTTTTCTTCTATAACCAACTTTGAGCATCAGTTTTATGGAATATATCATAGATTCAATAGCAAAACTCTACCATTTAATGTCTATGACTTAGAGAAACAGAAACAAGCAGTAGCACCCTGACAGTTTTATCTGTTTTCGGATAATTCACAGATAAAATACCAGAAAGAGTATTTTGGGTCATATCACCATGTGGGATAGGTGTCTGGTCAAAAGCTATAGCATCTTTCTATAGCGTCTCTCTTTTTTTACCTAGATTTTGGTACTAGGCTTATCTTCTATTCATTCTTCCTGCGTCAAAATAATTTTATAATATTTTTAATATTATGATGACTTTATCATATGAAACTGAAACAACGAGGCCAGCAAATTCATTCACATCCAGCAGAGGTCAGTAATGGACCCGGTGGCAGTGTGTAAACCAACGGAACTTACGAAACTGTTAACTGTCAGACGCCATGTTGGCTCTGTAATAACCGCCAGCGTTTCAAGACAGGAAGCGAGTTGAGCCACAATGGAGATGTTTTCTTCCCGTGACAGTCTGGTGGTTGGCAGGTGATTAGCACAACGAAGCTCCTCCTTGGCCCTCCACAGTAAAGACAAACCTGGACAACTGCCCATTGATATAAGGTATGGTTCTTATATAAACTTTGTAAGGTCTTAGATTCTTAGCAGCTTCCTTTTCAGTTATGGGCCAAATGTTGAACTAAAGATCCTTACTTTAGTTTGAACTGTACGCGATGATGATGATGAAGATAGCTAGTGTGTGCTAGGTCACCTGACTTATACGCGCACACGCATAATTCAGCTTTACTCTCAGCCTTCCGTATGGCGTAACAAACAAGCTACCATCTGGCCAGCGATGGCAGCGCTGACTTATTTTACCTTCTCTTCAGCTTCTGGTGAAAGGAAAATGTATGAAATGCTTTGCAGCTTTAGCAGAGTTAGCTCATGACCTTACACTGTTAGACCTGGTCATTCATTCATCAGAGAAACCACCAAGTCATGGTGCTCGCATACATCTCCCTGTCACACTAGGATCTAAAGTCAGAGACTGTAAAAATAATAGTAATCAAATTACTTCACCCTGGGTGATTGTTAAGTATTGCATCATGTGTTAAATTGTGTGAAAGTGAGTGTAATAAAATGACTCAAAAGCATATTTGTCTCCTGTGTGCTCCTCAAGGGATTTAGCAGGATTTAAATTATCAAGATGGATACCTCAAAACTTCCCAAGATCCAGGATGAGGAGCGAGAAAGCCAGTTTGGATATGTGCACGGTGTCTCTGGACCAGGTCTGGTTTATTCTCCCTGGCTTCTAAATGGCTAGAATCAGGTTACATGTAGTTTCATGTAGTGTGGACTCGATGTGATATGTAATACTGTGAATTTTCTATTTAGAAAATGAGGAAAATGTTTAGTTTGAGTAGTTGACATATTAAGGAACTTGATCACATGATGACAAAATCGTGACATAATCTATTATTGTTTTAAATAACATTGCCCAGAAGGGCCCCTTACGCCATTATTAAATGTACAGGTAACTTGGTATGAACTGTATATAAAATATCTCATAATTTCTCTAGAGAATGTCTCTTTAGTATAGCTGTAGAGCATATATTTTTTCTGAAAGGCATGACTTATACTTAAGGATATCCTTGGTGGTTCAAACTATAACATATGTCATTTTTGTCTTAATACTCTTTTTAATGTTTCCCAGTTGAAAATGTAAACAAGTGAAAATGGCAATTGTTCAACAGGCTTCTTAATAATATTAATATCTGTCATTTTTTTTTCTTGTTTTGCCTTCAGTGGTGACAGCTACTGCCATGGCAGGAGCAGCTATGTATGAGCTGGTTCGTGTCGGTCACAGTGAGCTGGTGGGAGAAATCATCCGTTTAGAAGGGGACATGGCAACTATCCAGGTCTATGAGGAGACATGTATCCTTTCTGCTGCCATATTTCTTTCCTCTTTTGTCAAACATCTAAACTACAAAACTAAATTAAATTGAATTGCATTAATAAAAGCTACTTGGCAGATGTCTCAGACATTTTGTGGTTTGTTTGGTGTCCCTAACGTGATGCTACAGCCGGTGTGTCTGTCGGGGACCCCGTCCTTCGAACTGGAAAACCGCTTTCTGTTGAGCTGGGACCAGGAATCATGGGCTCCATCTTTGACGGTATCCAGCGCCCACTAAAAGACATCAATGACCTCACTCAAAGTATTTACATCCCAAGAGGAGTAAACATTGGTGCTCTTAACAGAGATATTAAATGGGATTTTTCCCCTGGGCAGAACCTTCGGGTAAGAAAAATGCATTGTTGCAGTGATGAGGTTTTGGAAGTCTTTTCTTCTTCATGTGTTATGATTTAAAAAATGTGATCCTCTCTCCAGGTTGGCAGTCACATAACTGGTGGAGATATCTATGGTATGGTGTTTGAAAACTCCTTAATCAAGCACAAGCTGATGCTTCCACCTCGTAACAGAGGCACCATCACCTACTTAGCCCCACCTGGAAACTACGACATTTCAGTGAGTGTTGCTCTGGAAGCAAAATGCTTTTCTGTTGGATTAAAAAAAAAAAGATTTTTGGATTTTCTTTCATTCAGGATGTGGTTCTGGAGCTTGAGTTTGAAGGCATAAAAGAGAAGTTCACCATGGTGCAGGTGTGGCCAGTACGACAAGTCCGCCCAGTAACAGAAAAACTACCAGCTAATCATCCACTGCTGACTGGTCAGAGAGTTCTGGATGCACTTTTCCCGTGAGTATTCGTTTGCCATGCATTATGACATATTTATATAATACACAGTGCTTAACAAATTTATTAGACCACCTGTCATAAAAACAAAAAAACACAAATATTTTAGAAGTCTGTCATAAACTTGTTTTTTTAAAAAAAAAACAAAAACAAAACTGAATTCACGTTTTTATATCCAAATTTGAGCCGGCACACTGGAGTTCTCTGAGAAGTCAGAAATTAATCAAGCTTACAATTTAACCACTAAAACTAATTTTCCTCTTCAGGAATGCAAGTTAATAACTGTAATTTGGCATCTTAATGAAAAAATAGTCATGAGCTTTACTATTTTATTCACCATTTTTGTAAAACAGTCAAGTTGAAAATTCATAAATAACAACAATAATTATATTTTAGCATTAAAAATATCACTTTGATTAAAAAGCTTGCACATACTGATGGATTAAGAATTACAGAAACATAAAAAATAATTTTGGTAATTACCAATACTGTTAATTTAGGGCAGCTGTGGCATAAATCTTACATTGGGTGGTGGTCTAATAAATTTGTTAAGCACTGTATATCACATATACTACCAGTCAAAAGTTTGGACACACCTTCCCATTCAATGATTTTCTTTATTTTCATGACTATTTATATTGTAGATTCTTACTGAAGGCATCAAAACTATGAATGAACACATATGGAATTATGTAGTAAACAAAAAAGTGTGAAATAACCCAAAACATGTTTTATATCTTAGATTCTTCAAAATAGCCACCCTTTGCTTTGATCACTGCTTTGCACACTCTTGGCATTCTCTCAATGAGCTTCATGAGGTAGTCACCTGAAATGGTTTTCCAACAGTCTTGAAGGACTTCCCAGAGATGCTGAGCACTTGTTGGCCCTTTTGCCTTCACTCTGCGG